>CAEGAE010079168.1:0-11874 GCA_903067095.1 Girardinus metallicus | reverse complement strand
GATGGGTGTTACGTTTGTGTGGTGGTTGTTGTGTGGAGTTTTTTTCTTGTTGGGCCTTTGGTTGATTGGCCTCTTGGTTTTTTGGGGGGTGGGGGGGGGTGGGGGGGGGAAGCTGCTCTTGAGGGCAAACTCCACACCAGGTAGAATTTAGGATCTTATTTATTATTTTTTTTTTTTTTTGCGTGTGTTCATAACGAATGGAAAGGGCATTTAACACTGTCCTCTTTGTCCGTCTCTCTTCTGCCCAGTCTGGATTATTTATGAGCAGGTGATGATCGCCGCGTTGGACTGCAGTCGGGACGACTTGGCTCTGGTGAGTTTTCGCCACACTTCCTCACACGCCCAGAAAGCTTCACAAGTTAATCACCCTGTCGCGGCCTGTTCGAGTTTGCAGCAAAAAAAAAAAAAAAAAAATCATTAAAATAAAAAGTCATTTTTATTTGGCTACATCTGTACTTTTGGGAAAAAAACAGCTGGAATTCAGAGGGCGTCGCAAATCAGTTCTCACTTTTTTTTTCTTCTTCGGCTTTATTAATGTTCCTAAGTATTCTTAGGTCTTAAGCACAGCACAAAAGACATGAGATAGTACCAGAAGTGGTTAGTCATTAATAAATGTGGCATACACTGCGTAGGAACAAGGCAGGACTCGCTTATTAAAATGAGTTGTCTGTTGGCGATCCTCTCAGTTCAGCTGCCACGCTTAAAATAAAAACAAAACAAAGGACCTTAGTGGAGTTGATGGCTTGTGGAAGCGATCCAAGTCGCTCTGTAGATTTTTCCATTTAATTCAGTTTAGTGCAGAGGATGTTTTTCTTTTTTTCTTGATTCTTTTACAGTGCCTTGTGAAAATATTCATAACCTTTGAATGTGTGTACATTTTGTCACATTACAACCTCTAACTTCAAACTGTTTTATTTATTTATTTATTTATTTTTAATTTTTCTGTTTTGTATTTGATAGATGAACAGAAAGTTGGGCATAATCGAAAGAAAAGGATGCTGGGAAGGATTTCACCAGCCCATTATATCACATGAATATGTTTTGATCTAAACATTGTCCATTGTCTAGTTGTAGGTAGGGCGGCAACTAACTATTATTCTAAAAGTCAATTATCCTGACGATGAATTGGTTAAAAATAATGGCACATTCTGCATATTTTTCATTTAACCACACGAATAAACCTACGGATTATTCGTTTACTAAATTAGTTGATAGTTTCAATAATCAGTTATTCACGATTAAGCCGATTAATCATTTTCCTCCTAATTGAAACATGACAAAATGTGAACCTCAGGCCTTTAAAAAGCATTTCCGACTTAGATCATATGGTATGAACTCCATCTTTGTGTGGAAGAGCAATAAAAAAAGTTGCAGTAAGAATCCTTATTTTTCTTCTTTATGGCTGCAAGTTTCCCAGATGAGTTGCAGACTAACCACAAGTTGCCGTCAGACAATGGAGTGGGGCGGCTGGCTTTATGCCAGGTTATTATACCAGTCACTTCTGTTTATAGAAAGAAAATGGTGAACAAATCCTAGGAAATTCTACTGTACCTGCATGAGAACAAGTGTTTCATAAAAATACCACTGCCTGAATTGGTCTGTTTTTTTTGTTTTTTTTTCTTCTTCTTTCCACCCCCCCCCCACATCCTTCTAGACCTGTCTACAGGAACTGAGGAAGCAGTTTCCAGATAGCCACAGAGTGAAGCGATTAACGGGCATGAGGCTGGAAGCTTTGGAAAGGTAACCAAGAGAGAGCCATAAAAAAAAAAAAAAAAGCAGCAGCACCAGACGGTTCTGTGTGATTATATTGGGAGATGAGGGATGGGAAAAAAAAGTGTTTGCAGAGCCTAAGTGGTGCTGCGACTAGGGCGTGTTTATGTACAGTACGCTGTGTTTATATTGGATTGCCCGGCGTTCTTCGTGGAGAAGAAGAAGTGGGGGTGTGGGTGGGTGGACGGGGAGCAGCGACTCAGCCCTGCGTGCTCCCGTGGCCCTTTAGCTTGTGTCAGGGATTCCCGGGAAGGAAGCGGTCGGCTCCCACTGTTATTCCAGGGGTCCCTCGGTCGTTTCTGGTTTCTGCGCTATTCTTTTCTCATTTTGTTTGCTCCTTACCGTCATTTCTATGTTTTTTTTATTTTTTTTTATTTTTATATTTTTTATCTTCCTTCTTTCTCTCTATTTTTACACTTTTACTGTCTTGTTTTGGTTTCTTTCCTGCGAGAAGGTCTTAGCCTGGTAAATATTGACACTTTGCCACGCGCGGCATACGGATCTGGGGGACGAGACGTAAACTCGTTCGGCTCGCGGCGTGAACAGTTCGGTTTGTTTATGACTCGGCGAGGATCACCTCTGCTGGTTTATTGGTTATGTCAGTTTATGTGATAATTGGGAAAGATTGCTCGGGCTCTGTCAGATTAAATAAACTGCACAGTAGGATCTAATTGGCTGCAGACAGAGCTCCACTTGAATGACATGACTTCAAACAGTATAGCCCTTCCTCTTCGACACACACACACACACACACACACATGGAAACACACACTTGGTTCTTGAATAAATAAAGCAAATCAAAGAGGCTCGTGAGTGGTTGCCTGGTGCCATCTGAAATCTCCCAAAGTGTGGCTGAGTAATAAAGTGAATGTGAGGGAAGCGTCAGGGCTGGAAATGGGGCTATGCATTGCTAATGGGAACCAGAGTTGCCTCTGTATGTTGCAGACTGTGGGTGGGATGGCTTCTGGTCACAGTGCCACGGCTCCGGCTGCTGGCGCTTCAGCGCTGAAGAAAACAGGAGTCACACCTTGGTGCCTGATTTAATATGACAAGTGAAGTACAGATTTCCCTATATTATTTGGTTTTTATAGCGCATACAGCCTCCCTATTGCTGAAGTGTCTTATGACCACAAACTTCCATGTATTTTGTTTTGATTTGATGAGATGAAACAATGCAAGTGGTGCTTGTCTGTGAGTCAGAAGGAATAATACAAGGTTTTAAACTGTCGTAAAAGTCAGGGTTCATGTGGGTTCACCCAGTTGAAATGCTTGAATTTCAACTGGGTGTCTTCAGTTGGGTTGATTTCTGTATAAACACCTTCAAAGTTCTTGACATTCAACCTGCGCAGTTTTGTAGTAAAGTGCAATTCAATCTTTGATTATAAGCCTAAATTTGGAAAACTCTATTTGCAATTGAAACCTGAAGTTTACATACACAAAATAACAAGACAGAATTTTTTTTTCCTCTGTCTGAAGTTAAATAAGGCTCAGATTTTTCTTGTTCTTTGTGAATTAAACAAGTGGAAGTGAATAAGATGATGTATTTTGTGTATTTGATTTGTCTAATAGTTTTATGAACTGAATAGCCAATTTTAGGAGGCAAACATTTTAAGTTTGTACTTATGTCTGCTGCTTTTCATTCATGATTCCTTTAGTTGTTAGATGATTAATTGGTATTTATTATTGAGTTAATGACATGAAGTTAGAATCACCAACATTATGTTTAAGTTTAAGCATAATTTGAGCAGGAATGTTATTTATCTTAAACTTTATTTGGATTGTTCTAATGTAATAATTATTTATTATTCCTAATGTCTCAATGAAAAATTGGTTTGCATAATTGAAATAAAGGTTTCTTATATTTTATACATTTAACAACATCATTGAGTTTTTTTTTTTTTTTGTTAAATTAGTGTTTTGTTTCCTCATACCAGGTGTATAACGTGCATATAAGACACATTTTATAATAAAATTTTGTTATATTTTAGTTTACCTTGTCCCTGTTGTAGAATGCTATTTCAATACATTAATAACAGTAACCAATAATATCATATTAAACTGTCTTTTTTTTTTTTTTTTGTTCATTTACATTGTCTTTATCTCCAGTGTGTGGTGCTGGAAAAGTTTGGTAACTTCCCTTGAAAATGCTAGAAAAGAGTTGTACAGTCAGAAAAGCGTACACACGCTGACAAATACAAATCTGAAAAAGGGTGAGCTGTTTGACGGGTGTAAATACTTTATCTAAAGCTTTAGATAGAGCGAAAACTCTCGAGTTAAACTCGTAAGAGCAGCAGTTTTATTCGTTTAAACCAAAATGAACTTGAAAACGGTTTCATGCAATAGTAAAAATGGTTCGATCTGTTCTTATTGTGTTCATAACTCGTTGAGGTGAAATTACCATGTCACAGTGTGAGCTGCACGACTAACAAAGCCAAAATGATTTCTGTGCAGCCTTAACTTCAGTCAGCCTTCTGGCCTGCTGTAGACACAGACTTCATTACCTTAAATCCACTCTTATTTCCCACGACTACATTTTGCCCACGTGAGGTTTGCGACTGGCTACGAGGCTAACTTCTACCTGTTTCTGTTTTGTCTGCGAAGGTACGACGAGGCCAACAAACATTACGACGCCATTCTGCAGGAGGACCCCACCAACACGGTAAGATGGAGAACAAATCTGCCTGCTTAGCCTCAAACTCGGCTTCACGTCGTCGTCTTGGCTTTAAATCTGCCTGACTTTGGTGCTAGCGGTAGGAGTTCACTAAGTTGAGCTCTTTGGCCTCGCTGCTCTCAATCACTGTACTGATCAGCCTATCACTCACACACACACACACACACACACACACCCGCACACGCATACACACAGCTGAAGATTGATTAGTGTGTTGGCTGGGTCATTGGGAGGTGATTCATGATCTTAGTCAGTGTTATATATGTTTGGAAATGAAATGTTAATAAAGGTCCGGTCTTTGAAGATGGTGATTTATCAGACCTCCTAGGGTTCCAAAGTTTCTGATCCACCTTCTCATTTTTTTCCTTTTTTTTTTTTTTTTTTGTCATTCATTGACTTCACTTGAAACGTCTGTTTTGTGGTAAGCTCCGAACAGCGTTTTGTACAGAGCACTACTAGACTTTTGTCCTCTAAATTCAGTTCACAGTTCATTACGGGGGAAGACTCGCATGTTGGGATATTGCTCTTTTATTCCCACATGATTGTCCATATGCATGATGGACCTGCCGGTAATTGCTCCCATCAGTACTTGTGGCTTGTTATAGGAGTGATTTATTTTAAAGAGGTTCACAAAGAAACTTTGCCTGGATTCACTGTTGCTACGGCCGTCCCCAACTTTCCCAAAACCGTTCAACAAGTTTCCTCTGACTCATCGATACAAGGCTGGTTAAGGTTTGGTCAGTATCTCTCTCCAGCTATGTGTTTAAAAAATATAGTACTTGCAAAATAATGTCAAACATTGTTTTATTCTATACTATTAGCTGCTGTGGTAGCAAAGGAAAACACAGTTCTTTTTCACCTTGCTACGTTTTCAAGTGTTGCTTCACATTCTTGTTTTACTACGGCTTTGTTGCCATTTCTTGTCTAAAGACGATGAATTATGAAATACGCTACTTTCTAAAGAAAACTAGTAGATTGTAACTTAATCTGTAATCACAGGTAGTAGTGTGACTTGCTAACGCACAAGACACAAGATCACAAGAAGACATACGAACACCGTTCAGATTGTTTGTCTAGCATTCCTGCCATAACCAGCCAATTATAGTAACTCATATAGGGACATGTGACATCACACTGTTTTATTAATCATAAAACAGACAGTGACTAAGGATTTTACTTTCTAAGCTGTCTTTAACATCTTTGACTACGGCAGTGGTTCTCTATTATTTTCTGTCATGGTCTTATGAAACACACACTTTTTTCACTGGTCACGGTCAATCAAGCTGAAAATTGTCATCTAAATAAATACAATCTTAAATCCCCTTTTAAGTGCAGATATTAGACCTAGACTTATTTTATTAACAGTGAAATTTGCAACAAAATGTTGTTGCTTGGTTACCGGCGCACACAGGAAAAAGAAACACTGAAAAATCACAAGTGTACCAAATAATGTATTACTATTTTAGCAATAAAGTCATACTATATGTAACATAGATGACTTGTTGATCAGAAACTGCTCAGATTCAGATGTCAAAATATAACATCTCATCAAGCATTTTGGAGTTTCACTTTATTACAATAAAATTTGAGCTGATTAGCAGATCTGAGATGAAAATGTGCAAAAATTGGCTATGTTTTTAAGTTCGTTTAACCCTGTAAGTGTTAAATAATACATGGGACAAGGTTAGCTGCAAAGAGAGGCATCATTTCACATACTCTTAACTAAATACCCAAAAACAAAAAAACATGAAGAATGCCTAACATTTAAATTTTTGTTTGGCAGCACACAAAACTAAGAATTATTAGATTATCTTGTGTTTGCATCCCGTTTATGCTTCAGAACGGCTGTAAATGCGGAATTGTTGCCACTGTGCATCCACCCACTGTTTTGACAGTGGGAGTAGTGATTCCAGTGACTCCTCCACCACCTAAAGACTCCTGGGACTCACTCGGAAAGGGAACGGTCCATTTCCTGGTCTTTGCTCGCTGGAGCCTGCCACCCTGTCGGTTTTAAGCTGTCACTCAACCACGGGACTGGGAATGGAACAAAACACACAAAGTACATTCCCCTATGGTAACTTTCAAGTTTTTTTTTTTTCCCTCCCCCACAATGCTTTTCCTCACTATAAGGCTATTGATGGTGGTTGGTGTGAAAGACACAATGACCTCATTTAGCCCACCTGTCTTGGGGTGGGGACATTTTCCTCCCTCTGCGTTCTCCACGGAGCACGAGATTGTGCCGGAGATGGGTCTGAGAGATGGCGGAAAATTGGCAGCTCACGAGGAAGACTTGCGAGGCATCCCAGCATGTGAAGCAGAGATTGGAAAGGGAGCTGTTGTAATTACAGACTGTGGAATAGATGTGGTACACATTAACCAAAATTGTTGAATCAACAAAAATTGCTTAGGATTTTTTTTTTTTTTTTTTTTGCCAAGGAGCTTTTCCAAAAAGCGTTTCAATCTCTTTAGACCTTCCACTGCTCGATATATTCCAATGCCTTCATCAAGTTGCTAGCCAAGTGTTTGTCTCTTTGTTTTACCTTCCGAGAAGGATTTTTTTTTTTTTGCCCACAAGAAAATAGCAGTTTAGTACTTTATTAAACATCGAGTGAAACCACACATAATATTAATATTAAACTCTACTGCGCTCTTTGCATTTCCTCCATCGCGTTTTACGTCGGACGATTCCTGAGGTTTATCCACAAATGACTGGAATTAGATTCACTTCTGGATAAATTATGCTCTCCCTCTTGAAGATTTGAGGAATAACATCTCTTATTTGTTTAATGAAGATGTTTGCTGTCCTGTGTGCCCCTGTGTTTCTTTTTTCTTTTTCTTTTTTTTTTCCCCCTTTTCTTGGTGGCTAAAATATTGCCTGTCAGATGAGGTTGCAGTCTCTCAGCAGGTCTCTATCCCATCTTGATGGATAAGTGGATTTTGTTTGATGGCAGTGTCAGACGAGCCCCAAATTTACAGTCCCCTAGACATGAGTCATACACGGCCCCCCAACAGTTTCAGTTATTACTGTAGGAGAGGAAGTCCCACTCAATCAAGTGCCAGTCCATAAATAAAATAAGGTTGTGGTGGGGAAGCTCGCGGCTAATGGAGCTGCAACCTCCTGTTAAGCTTTTTCCCCTTTAGTATCAAAAGAAGCAGGAGAAGAAGAAGAGGAGGAGGAGGTGGCGGGGTGAGGGGAGAGTAAAATATTTGGAAAAGTCAGAGCAGCAGGGGTAATTCTTCCTAATGCAGATTGATGAGAATCTAATCCACCTTAAGGTCAGCTTCAGCTTCAAAACGAGGCGGAAAGCAATTTTCAGCTGATGCGCGTCGGAGGCCCGTGCAGCTGGGGATGCGTGCTGCGCCGGCAGGAAAGCCGGACGTCGGGGTTTGGGGGAGTGTGCCATTTTCCCCACTTGGTAAGAGGATGAGTCACCGCTTTATCTCAGCCACTGAGCTCATTCCAGCTACCAAACATTGACTCATAATGTGTGCCCATCTCATGCTAGACATGGCCACTAACCAATTTCCAATTATGCCTCTGTAGACGTATATTCATGCTTGTCTCACATTCATTGTATTAAAAAAGAAACCAACAAAAAAACAACATATCTTCTAAAATCTCTATAATGCAGGAAGCATTTTGGCTTCTCTTCTAGGAAATCTATTTTGTTTCACAGCGAAGGGGTAAGAGTTACAGTGGCGCGCTGAAGAAGTGGAACTCTTAGACTCACTCGAGCCTTTTACCGCCGTGCACACAAACACTTGAGCCGGGGATGTTAATCCTGTTTACTCTCTCCTCCACAGGCAGCAAGGAAGCGCAAGATTTCTATACTGAGGGCCCAGGGGAAGAGCACTGAAGCCATAAGGGAACTCAATGAGTATCTGGAGCAGTGAGTTTGCAGCCTCTTTATCTGCTCCAACTTTTATTTTAATTAAAAACGAGCCTACTTTCAATAAAGGCAACAAATCCCCACGTTTATTAATGCTTTTTAGATGGTATCGGCACCATTACATTGAGTTAGTTGGAATGCGTTCACTTTGTTCGAAAAGAGAAAGAACGTAATTCGTTTTTGCGCTTCCAGGTTTGTTGGAGACCAAGAAGCATGGCATGAGTTATCAGAGCTCTACGTCAATGAGCATGAGTAAGTATACTGAGACTCTTTTTGCGTATTTTAGAGATGGGTCATATGGCGGAAAAATGTATCACGAGAGCTATTGTACTATTCCTCATTTTCTTACTCTATCCTGATTGTTTTTTTGTTGTTGTTTTTTTTTAAGCAGTTATGGGAAAATGTCTTAATTTTCCACAATCTTAATGGATACTTGCAACGTAAATGAGCTAGTTGGGCACCCAGCCCAAATCCTTCTAGACCAAGGCAGCAACATAAAACAGCTACTGCGCATGTTGACTTGTTGCAATATAAGCCAGCAACCACTTTGTTACCAAAGAGTTAGTGAGTTAGTTGATGCCACCAACCTTTCTTAGTTGGGTCATGAAAGGTTAAGCTGCTAAAGCCTTTCATCTGCCTACATCACCCAGAATGCTGTGCGGCTTTACTTCGGAGTTCAGTGAAATTATCTAAATTCTATTGGACATATTTTCTGTTTATCACGTGTCTGTCGCAATAGATGTCGTTATCGTTTTAGTGCCCAGCTCTGGCGTAATTATGTACCCTTTTTCTCACAACCTAATTTTGTAAAATGCAGCTATTGAACAGTAAGCTGCAGAAATGGACAATTTATAGTAGAAAGTGTTCTAGAAGGCCATTGTGAGTTTGGAGATGTGGCTCATTCAGCTTCAAACATTGTGAATAGTTTGGGTCAGCTTCTGATGAGACTGCGTTACCCACCGTCCTCTGATGTTCAGTGAACTACGAATGTATTTATACACCTTGAGCGTTTGCACATTTTTTCACTTTACACCCACCAACTTTATTGGACTTTATTGGGATTTTTGTGATGAAACAACACAAAGTAGTGCATAATTATTAAGTGGAATGAAAATAATGGCCTGGCTTTGTATTCAGTGTAATTGGGTCTACTTGTCTACATTTACAAATGCTGTAACTAGTGGAAAACTAACACTTCACATCAACCCAGAACACATCATTCCTACATTACAGCCGAATGCGTTTCTTGAGAATTAACTTGTAGAGGATGATTATAAATACATCACCACACCTGTCTTCCTTTTTGTTTTTTCAGCCGTGTCTCATTTTCTTTCCCCTTTACAATTATGTGCTACTTTGTGCCGATTTATCACGCTATAAAATACTTTGGAGGTTTGTAGTTGTAATGTGACAAATTGTGTAAAAGTTCAAGGGAAGGAGTGTGAATATTCCTGCAAGGCACCTTAGGCTTGCAGGAATATTGTCTTTCTAATCAATTAGCAGATATGAATAGCTCCTATTCTTCCTGGTTAAGCTATTACTAACCTGTACAATTACAACCCATTTAATATAATAGACCATGCAAGCAGGGCGTTTTCTCCAGATGGGTAATGTAAGGCATCATTAACAGTCTGTGAGCTATTTCTGCTTTTCCTTCAGGACAACTACTGTATTTATTTTAAACCAAAAGTAAATGATATAAGATCCAATGGTCCAATAAAATAAAAGGCACTTTGGAACATTCTAACACACTAAAAGAATTTCAGTGTATAAAATAGTTATCTTGTTCTACTAAATTACTTTTGTTTTCCCCCAGCAAAATAAACCTGTTACTTAAACAATAAGGCAGAAACATGTTGTATTTGGTATTTAAATAGTGCTTTGCATCAGTCTGACAGCTTGATCTCTTGAGAGCTGCGGGATAGCCACAACACAACGGTCTGAGATGCCTAACTCAGCCAGGGGTCTGAATAGAGTTTTGTCCATGTTTGTCACATAAGAGTAGTTTGATAGGATTTCAGTCTTAAGCCCCTCAAGACTCCCAGGCCTCCCACTGGTGAATATATGCATGCGGTCAAGATGAATTTCCGGACAAACCAAAGCCTTGTTTAACAAAAAAAAACAAAAAAAAACATGAAATTATTGGTGCCAGATTTGTTATATCTGAGCTTGTTTGAAGGTTCAGAGGTTAGTGAAGCAGTGTCTGCTGTTTCATTAAGTCTTTTCTACAGCCATTTGTGTAGACACTTGTCTCTGTGGTTGCTCCGGTACAAAGGTAGTGGCAGCAGGAATGTGTTGCGCTGTCAGACAGCTACTTATTGGATATTTGGTGCTTTTGTCTGGGAGGCTTGATGGCTGTAGCGGCCGGAGGAAATCCAAGGGTGAGACCATTATCTCCCGGCTAATCCCAACACTTCTAATATCACACTATTCACTCCCACAGAGCCTTATCTACAGGCGTGTCAATTTCTATTCATTCTATTCTTTATTTTGGGTTACAAACTCCCTGTTTCCCGGCCTCCTCCTCTTCCGGCTAGCCGGGCATTATCACCAGGGTTTTCCTAGAGGGATGGAGCAGGAGAACACTTGCTGTGAAATTCCCAGGAGAAGGTGGTGATCCGCCTGCGAGAGAAAACACGGGTTGTTGTTGAATTGTGAAAAAAAAAAAAAAAAACTGTCCTCCCCTCAATGTCCAACTCCCTAGGAGCTAATAATAAGTAAAGTGATGCGTGTTTGCATTGCTGCTGGAAGCGTTGCATCACAAACAGACCGTCTAAATAAGAATCACCAAGTTGTTAATATTTCAATGATGTTTTGATGGGGTTTTGCTTTTTGCAAGTATTAATCCCAGGTTCTGGTTTTGAATGTGATATAAAATATTAAGCTCATAACTAGGGCTGAAATGATTAATCAGATAAATCGTGATGAATTGTGATTAATCAATTATTGAAGTAGTTGTCAACTAATTTAGTAATCGAGTAATCATTAACTTGAGTATAAAGACTAAAACAGGGTCATTTGCTGTAATAACACACTCAAAGCAGTAAGTAAACCAAAACCATACCAAAAATATACATTTTTCATACAAGATTTAAAAAAAGCTTTTGTAAATATGTTCTAGACAGAACTCCTAAAGTGTCATAGTTCAAATTTTGTAAAAATTAATAGTTTTCCTTGAGGGAAAACCTCTAGGGGGTAAAAACCAAAATCTCCCATTAAGCAGCTTTTCCTACCCAATTATTTATCAGTTGATGCGATAATTGGTTAATTAATCTACAAATGACCAAGTGCTCACTTAAAGGAATACTATGTTTATGCATTCTAGGTAAAAAAAGAAAAAAAAGAATGTCATTTACATATATTCTTTAAAGGAACTGAATTGTTTCCAGTAGGGCTGTTGTAAACGAATATTTTAGTAATCGAGTAATCTATCGATTATTCTTACGATTAATCGGGTAATCGGATAAAAAAAAGATAAAATAAAACATTGGTAAATCTAACATAACAGCAGTGTTACTATCGCATATCAACATCAGTCCAATT
>CAEGAE010079156.1:0-45571 GCA_903067095.1 Girardinus metallicus | reverse complement strand
ATATATGTATATATGTATGTATATATATATATATATATATATATATATATATATATATATATATATGACAACTTCTAAGGCTACATTTTCTGTAAGAAAGAAAAATTTGTTTGCTAGCTAAAAAAAATATCATTTTGTAAAAAAAAAAAACCTGTTTGAATGGCTGTGCTGATCAACACAGACAGTTATTGCAAAAGCCATCAACCTTTGGCAATAACTGTCAGTGAGTCTTTTCTGGCCCACCCTTTTTGACTCTGGGCCGTATTGTAGGGTGTTTGAGTATGTTCAGTGACCATTCGGAAAAGTTCTTTGTTTTTTTTTTCTTTTTAAAGTCCTTTAGATATGACCTAGGTGGTGTGCTTTGGATCACTGTCCTGCTTCATAACTACATGTGCTTAAGCTTCAGGTCTAAAATTAATTAGTACTGCCATTAAAAGGCTGCCTGGCAGTGGTCCTTACTTTGGCAGTCAGTAAATCAAGTTTATGTGTATAGCACATTTCAGCACCATGGCAGGTAAAAGTGCTTTGCATTGTTAAAACGTAAAAAAACAAACGCATCGTATGGTCAACAGTTGTGAAAACCAATAATGGACATTACATTTTGTCAAGAGCCATCGTTAAAATCATCAATCATCACATCGATAATCGTCCAGTTACAATTATAGGCAGCACTAAGCAGTTGGTTTTTTTGTCTTGATTTAAAGGCACTCAGTGCTCCAGCAGTTTTACAGTTTTCTAGAAGTCTGTTCCAGATTTGTGGTGCATAGAAGCTGAATGCTGGTTCTGGGGACTAAACCAGAACCAGGAGACCTGAGAGGTCAGGAAGGTTGATACAACAACAGCAGATCTTTAATGTGTTGTGGTGCTAAGCTGTGATTTTTAAACTAACAGCAGCATCTTAAAGTCTATTCTCTGAGCTCCAGGGAGTGAGTGGAAGGACTTAAGGACTGGGTGATGTTCTTAATCTACCTGGTTTTAGTGAGAACGTCAGCAGCAGCATTCTGGATCAGCTGCAGCTGTTTGATTAGATGTTTTTAGGCAGACCTGTAAAGACACTGTTGTAGTAATCAACGTGACTAAAGCTAAACTCTTGGATGAGTTTCTCTAGATCTTGCTGCAACATTGGTCCTTTAATCCTGGAAATGTTCTTCAGGTGACAGACGGCCGACTTTGTAACTGTCTTCATGTGACTGATTGTTCAGGTCCGAGCCCATCACTGTACCCAGATTTCAGGTCTGTTTGCTAGTTTCTCGCTGTAATGACTCAGCGGTGCCCAAAGTCAATCCTCGAGGGAAAGCATCCTGCATGTTTCAGTTCCCTGGTTATAGGAACAACCTTCTCAGCATGTCAATGTTCTTCTTAGGCCTTCTAACAAGCCATCATTTGATCCAGGTGTGTTAAAACAGGGAGAGAACTAAAAAAGCAGGATGCCGGGCCTCGAAGTCCGACTTTGGACACCACCTGCTCTAGATCATTCCTCTTTAGGTCCAAAGATGGGAGCCTGTCTCCCTTATGTGCCCTGCGTCTTTACAACTTTTCTTGAATTACTTTATACTGGGGCAAGATTTGTGGTCAACTTACATAATTAAGTCTATTTTATATTGTCAGACTGATTCTATTCTAGCCAAGGCCAGGCTAATAAAGCTGAACAAATGTGGTTTGGGCATTTTTTTTTCTTTAACAACAAGAAACAAACTTACACTTGCCCTTTGTATTTACTCAGATTATTTTTGCCTGACGTTAAATTATTTTTGATGATCTGAAATATTCAGTTATTTGTCATGTCACTTGTCCTTCTGCATAGGACCTAGTCTGCCACTCAGACTTCAAACTGGAATTTAACAAGCAAGACTAACGAGGTTTTGAGTATGCCATTTGTCCTTTAATTGCCTACAGAAGACAGTTTCATTGCTCATTGGGTGCGAAAAGAGCAAACCAGACAAGAGAAGCCTTCTGTTGAGTTCAGGTTTTTTCTTTTCTTTTTTTTTTTTTTTTTACAAAAGTTTTTATTCCTTCACATTTATTCCGTTTTCCATTTTTTATGGCAAAACGCACAAAAAGCCGGCAGCTCTGACAGTTTTAACATCCCAGAAACGGGGAAAGAGAAAGCTGACGTGTTTTAGCAGTAAAACACTTCAGCTTTTTTCTTTTAAAGTAAAAAAACAACAACAAAAATAAACAGTTAACTGGTATTTGTTCTCCATCACGCTGTGTCCCGTTTACAGAATAGAGTCTCCAACTAAAAAAAAAAGAAAAAAAAAAGCCCTAATTGTGTGACAGTGTATGCAGATTCTACATAGATGGGAAATCAAAGTTTAGAAGGCACTGTCATCTTTTTTCCTGTAATTATTTGTGCAGATTCTTTGTAAAGAAGATCATTCAGACTCCCTCAGCTGTTGTCATCAATAAAGTATATGGGTGTTTTTAATTAAGCATCATAAAGGTACGCACTTCCAATGATTTTAACAGTTTGTACAGAGACTGTCATTTAAAAGATTATAATCCAACCCCAGATTTTAAACATTCTGAACATTGTCTGAATGGTTCATCTCTAGTCAGTTTTTGTAGCAACTGTCTCTGAATGAGGTTAAAGACTTTTTATATCTCTGTTTTATTTTATCTGCTACCAACGGTACACTGTTTTGGATCAGCCTTACTGCTCTTAATCATTTTATTAGACAGATTGGAGTTAAAAAAAAATAGTAATTCATTCTAGTTTTTGGGAAATTGCTGCAGCTGAAATTGAGTGCATGTCTATTTTTATTATTTTACTACAAATTTTGTGATTTTTTTTTTTTTAAATCAAACTTAATTTTATTTCTCATTTTATCACACATATACGATGTTGTAACTATTGTGATGCACAATGGTCAGATGAGATTGCTGTAAATGCAATACATTTTGATTTGATTAGATATTTGAGAAAGCAGAGCCCTTGGAAGCAAGAACTCAGGATGGACAAGTATTTCCCTCAAAACATCATTTTTAGATCATCAATCTAATTTTTACATTAGACAAAAATATAATGCAGAAACTTAAAAATCAATAAGCAATTTTCCAGATCATGATTTCCGGATGAAGATCCTGCGTTCGAATCCCAGATTGTGGTTTTTCTGCATGGAGTTAGCATGTTCTCTGTCCACCTCCCACTATCCAGAAACATGACTGTTAGCTTAATTAGCCTCGCTGAAATGCCCTTGGGTATGAGGGTGTGTGTGCCTGCTTGTTTGTCCTGTGTGTTTCTGTATTGCCCCTGGCGACCCGTCTCTTGCCCAAAGGCAGCTGGAGATGTTCACCGGTCGGTTGTCTGGGGCTGCTTTACGATTTGTCATAATTGACTGAATCACAAACTCTGCTCTCTGTCTGACAGCCCTTCAGGAAAATGTCTGGCTTTAAGCTCAAACACAATCGGATTACATAGCGGGACAGGAGCTGCGTTTCCACTACAAATAACACAATTCCACAGTAGCAGGATTTCCATTCAATAAGAAACGCAATTAAAATCCATCCATCCATTTTCTTACACTCTTATCTCATTGGGGTCAGGAGGAGCACTGGTGCCCGTCTGCAGCTGTCAACGGCTGAGAGGCGGGGTCACCCTGGACGGGTCGCCAGTCCATCGCAGGCAATTAAAATCCCACGTGAATAAATTTGTTCACGTGATAAGTCTGTAGCCCCGTCCCTGAGAGATGACCTCACTATTTCCGAAAGCTATGCGCTGTGTTTGAAGGGTTGTTGTCAGAGTGAAGGCTGA
Organism: Girardinus metallicus; assembly: GCA_903067095.1. Taxonomy (NCBI): domain Eukaryota; kingdom Metazoa; phylum Chordata; class Actinopteri; order Cyprinodontiformes; family Poeciliidae; genus Girardinus; species Girardinus metallicus. The sequence goes on along the minus strand of CAEGAE010079156.1, from coordinate 41,817 downwards.
GGTAGGAGTCAGACACACGGTGTTTGAGGTCATGGTTTAGACTGTTGCGTTTATTCGGCGCGCTTGATAGCGACTTTGCCTTCGGAACTATAAACGAACACTGCGTGTTAACATAATTCGCATCAAAGCGGTTTTCCAAATACAGTATAAATTAAAAAGAGCAAAACAAAATTAAATACCCTGTGTTTAAACCTAAGAAATGATTACTGAGGTTATTAAGTCGTTCACATAACCCGGGAAGTACCGGCAAAGATAAAAGCTGATATTTACGAGACGGTCCTAGTGAGATGTTGGTTCATCTCACTAACTGCATAAATAAAAAAATAAATACTCAATGCAAAATAATTGGCTACAGAGAGGAGCTAGCGAGCTGTTATCTTCCCTTCCCAACCATAAGCTAACACTGATTGAAATCCTGCCAGCTCACGGTAGCAGAAGCCAAAGTACGGTGTTTGTTAAAGGACAAACTACACAAAGAACAATTATGACATCTTGGTGGTTTCTGCTGACGTATTTAAGCCACTGCCCTTTATTGGGGTTGCAAGTCATCATAAAACATGCAGCACCATGATCTTCCAACTACTTCCTGTTGTCTCCTTCACGGTCTGCGCAAGTGGCAAGATCTGGTTGTTGATGACGTAACTTAAAAAGTGTACCCATAGTAGTTTTGCAAAAAAAAAAAAAAAAAAACACCTCATCCTAGCGGCCAAACTCTTGAAATTTAGAAATTGGGAGGTTTCCATTAAGCAAATTTGCTTACAAAATGTTAAATTTATGATCTACTTTTTGTTGAAGGTAAATGTGGAAAAATAGCCATCTTGCACCATGTAGCGACCTGCCGTGTGGACTGTTAAGTCTGTTTACTCGCCCCAATGCTTTCTCTTTCACGAAGGCTTCTTTGTGTGACCCAGTCGGTGAGAGAGTAACGGAACAAAGCGGAGGAAGATTTAATCTAACTGCAGAGGTGGCTGTAACAAGCGTATCAGCGAGCCACAGAACGGGGCCAGATACGCCGAAGAGGACCTGAAAAGGTCACGAAATCTTCAACAAATCCTCTCCGAGTGCACTCAGAGTGAGACAAGGCAGACAACCAGCGGCCATCCGTTCTGTCCCGCTTGACGGGGACGATCAGCAGGTCACCAGGAAGCTATGAAGGGAACAAAAGCAAATCTTTGGCCAAAAAAAAAAAAAAAAGAAAAAAAAAATGGCAGGAAACCGTGAGGGAGAGAGAGATGTGGTTGGAAGAAAGAAATGGAAATAAAAAGAGATGAAACTCATGAGCTGCCCTTCGTCTCAGGTGGACTCTCAGAACGCTGGCCTTACAGAGCGACGGGAGACAACAGGTTGAAAACACTCAAAAAAAAAAAAAAAAAAGGATCGATAGCTCCCGCTAGTTTGCTTGGACGAGTGCTTGCTGCTTTCTCCAGCCATGCGTACTGCTTCCAGACCCCCTCCCACTGCTGTCCGTCTTTTCTACTGTCTTTTTCTCTCCCTTCTTTTCGTCTCTGCTTCTCCGTTATGCCTGAGCTGCTGGCAGGAGAAGGGAAGGCAGTGTTTTATCCTCCTATGAGCACATTAAACAGCTGACAGGGAGCGGCTTTCCAAAGTCTTAAACTGGACTTTTGACTTATCTGCTCGACCACTTTTTATAATCCTGCCTCCGCTCTTCAATCCCCAGTTCTGTAAATCGCAATAAGTGGACTTTGTTCTAAAAAATTTATTCAAACTCATTGCCTCAAAAAAAAGAAAGAAAGTTTTCAAAAATGTTAAATGTTAGTACATGCGAGCTGTACATCTCAAGTTTAAACGACTCAACGAGCTTGGTAGTTGTGAGTGAGTTGTAATATAACTCTACTGTAAAACCCAATTTGTTCTCCTTAATGAAAAAACATAAGTTTAAATTTGCTTAAACTAAAAAAGAAGGGTAATTTCAATGAGCTTCATAACTTAATAAATTTGAAGATGTTGTAATTATTTCAGACATCAAAACCTCATGTAGCTGGCCATGGCAGCACTGTGGTAACGTTAGCGTCTCGCTAATAAACAATTACTGGTAAACAGGAGAAACAAATACTAATCAGTTTTAACCTTTCATACCTATTTAAGATTTTTAATTATGGCGGCGCCTCCAATGAACAAGAAACATTTAAGCTGGTTTATTCTGAACTCACTAAGAGTGATGAATTGCCGCTTTTAAATCAAAATATATATGGTAACAAAATTAGGACACAACTCAGAGAGTTTAACGTCAAAAAAAGAATTTAGAAAATAAAAAATATCACTAATTTCACTCATTGAAATTAGGATGTTTTCCAACACAGGCGGAATATCAAGGAGTATTAATCCAAACTATTGAAATAAACACAGAATACCACAGTCAGAACTTGACTATTCAAATAATGAACTCTTTTACTGAAAAATAGAAACCCCGTTGCAGGTCTGAGCCGCAGCTGGTGTAAGTTCATCCATCCATCCATTTTCTCCCGCTTTATCCGGGGTCGGGTCGCGGGGGTAGCAGCTTCAGAAGGGAGGCCCAGACTTCCCTCTTCCCAGCCACTTCTTCCAGCTCTTCCGGGGGAATCCCAAGGCTTTCCCAGACCAGCCGAGAAACATAGTCCCTCCAGCGTGTCCTGGGTCTTCCTCGGGGCCTTCTCCAGGTGGGACGTGCCCGACACACCTCACCAGGGAGGCGTCCAGGAGGTATCCTGACCAGATGCCCGAGCCACCTCAACTGGCTCCTCTCGACGTGGAGGAGCAGCGGCTCTATTCCCGGATGACCCAGCTTCTCACCCTATCTCTAAGGGAGAGCCCACCCACCCTACGGAGAAAACCCATTTCGGCCACTAGTATCCGCAACTTCATTCTTTCAGTCGTGACCCAAAGCTCATGACCATAGATGAGGGTAGGAACGTAGATCGACCGGTAAATCGAGAGCCTCGCTTTTTGGTTCAGCTCCCTCTTCATCACGAGGGACCGGTACAGCGACCGTTTCACGGCAGACGCTGCACCAATCCACCTGTCGACCTCCCGGTCCCTTCTTCCCTCATTCGTGAACAAGATCCCTAGATACTTAAACTCCTCCACTTGGGGCAGGACACACCCCCCCTCGAATTTGGAGGCACTGATCCTCATCCCGGCCGCTTCACACTCGGCTGCGAACCGCTCCAGCAAGAGCTGCAGATCACGACCCGATGAAGCCAACAGGACCACATCATCCACAAAACGCAGACGCGATCCTAAGGCCACCAAAACGGATCCCCTCAACACCTTGGCTGCGCCTAGAAATTCTGTCCATGAAAGTAATGAATAGAATCGGTGACAAAGCGCAGCCATGCCAGAGTCCAACTCTCACCGGAAACGAGCCCGACACACTGCCGGCAATGTGGACCAAACTCTGACACCGGTCATACAGGGACCTGGCAGCCCGTATCAAAGGGCCCCGTACCTCATACTCCCAGAGAACCCCCCACAGGGCTCACCGAGGGACACGGTCAAACGCCTTCTCCAAATCCACAAAACACTTGTAGACCATTTGGGCGAACTCCCATGGACCCTCCAGGACGCTGCTGGTGTTAGTCGGGACCACAAAAACACAAATGGTCACTTCACTTGAAACCAAGCAGAAAATAAACGTGCCTGCTATAGTTTACTCACAGAGGCCTTTGAGTTAGCTTAGGTGTGAGGGATGGATGAGGCCTTGTCTGTGACCAAGCGGGTACCACAGGTGCTGCACAGCACCGGCTACATGGAGAACATTGGCAAAACTCGACCATTCAGTCAATGTCAGAAGAGTCCAGAAAATTCCTCTCGGTCCACTGTGTGATAAAAGTCTCTTGTTAAGTTTCTTATATCTGGCTAAGGACAATATACTCTCATACAGTTACCAATAGTCTGCGGGCAAATGCAAAATGCTAACTTGTGATTAGCGTCATATATTTCTGCACAGAAACAGTTTACAGCAAGTACTCGCTCACCCAGAAGTTAAACAGTCCAGAACAATAAAGTGTACTCTGCATCCGCATGTATATTATCACCGTTTCTCCTTAGCTTAGCTCTGTCAGCTTCCTTCTAGCACAGCAAACTAGCAGCCAAATCCCACAGGCTAAACTGACCTTTCACCTGCCTCACTTAGGTCCCGCCCTCACAAATATGATTGGACAATCGGTTTCCATCAACAAATGAAATAAAAGAATATACGAGATTGACAGCACAACAGTGTAGGTTGCGAAATTAACATTTTTTTTAGATGTACGTTTCAAACAAACGTGTGGCAAATAAACAGTATTTACACCCAAAATAAATGACAAAACCTTTGGTGGCTTAAATAATTATTTTTGAACTATTTATGAATAAGTATTAACTAATTAATGAATAGATTTTATTGTGCTTTTAACCCAACTTAAAACAATTATATTTGCCTTTAATGTATTTATTAACATGCGAACATTTACTAACTCCAATAATAGTATTTATATTTTAGCCTCATTAGTCTGAAATTAATATTTTAGACAGAGCCACACTTATTTTCTTTGTATGTGTAGGTAATCCCCAAGGGGATTTATTTAAAACTCAAAACCACTAATATAAAAATATAATTACTTGATTTAAACAGTTCCTCAACTTAAATAAATTAACTTATCAAACATTTTTATTAATTCAAAAGTTCACACTGCTCGTTTTATATGAGTACAAACAGGTTGATGAGAAGTTCTGTTCACTTGAAGTCTTTCATTAAAAAGAATGTTTTGTTTTACGGTGTAGCTTTCTATCTTCAAGATATTAAAATCTAAGCTGGAATGATGCTCCATAGCGGACTTTTTTTTTTCTTCTTTTTTTTTTTTTATTAAAAATCTGATATTGGCCCATCCACTTCTTCAACAATGGCAGTACCTCTCTTTTCACAGTTAGTCAATATGCTTAATGTTATTCTATTTCACAGCGCGGCCCAGAAAAATGACTTCAGCTGAATGTGGGAGGATTTCATTCAGCGGCCTGAATGACTTTCAATGAAACCTGCTTCAGTCCTCCTTAAGGAGCAGCTTATACATCTCCAGGAACTAAATTACTTTTCGTGTCCACTGTCGGGCTTTAGGCATCTCTGGAGGTTTCCCGTGCAATAAAGTGGTTTCATCCAAAAAAATAAAATGAAATCTAATTATAAAGTTGATGAAAAAGTACCACAGCGACTTGAGGCGAAAGTAAAAACAGTAAACTGGTAAAGGTTTTTTTTGTCAATGTATAAAGATTTACTATTACTTGTCATGTCAGTTATCCTGAATCTCACCTTTAATTGGTGAAATGTAAAGCTAAATAATTACATGTAATTATTTAACCTAAATATTTTTCATATTTCCAATGTGGTTCCCCTATCTAGGTAAACAAATGGAGACAATTACAGAAAAAGGTACAGCCTGTTAACGTTCACTGGAATATGCACTATTGTGATTCAAGAAAAGGTTTTAAACTCCTCTTCATTTCCTTTTAATAATAAGTCAGTTTCTTCAATATATTAAAAACTTTTCAAAATTGAGGAAGAAAAGTTCTTTAGGTGGAGATCCAGTAGTGAGATTGTTGCATTACATTGCACCTGTACTCCAACAAAGTCCAAGAAGGTGCGCTCTGCCATTTTCCAGTAGCCTGGTGAAAACCAGCGTCTTGTTCTACGTTTGCTTCGTACAGAAGCTCTGGAACCTTTGCTAGTGAGAAACGATTGCTTGCTGGAGGCTTGGACTGAAGTTTTAAACAATGAGATCTGGTTTTACCAAATCGCTAACGTTTGGCCGTGGCGTATGTAACGTATTGAGGAGCTACGCTAGGAACCTCAGCAGAAACTTTGTACGCTGTAAACAACAGTCCCCCACCGCAAAGAGAGAAGCACCCAGCCGAATGAGGTGGATATTAATGAGAGGGGCCAGGACATTTTCGCCAGCAATAAAATGTCTTGAACATCCGTCTTGCTTCCACTTTAGTTGCTCAATATTTGGAAGCGTGGCTAGCAGGGACTAACTTCATTGTAGTTGTACTTTAGCATTGCTAAAACTACGACCCTTAAAATCTGAGGCTTCTGTGATGCAACAAAATGAGAGCATTTCAAATCATCTTAAAACCTTTTCCATCGTTAATGTTGCACATGCATCATGTACTCAAAGTAGCGTCCTCCACACGTTTGCAGTGGCCCATGCACGGCTTGTGAAGAGATGTAAACAGAACTTTTTATGGCTTTTTTCTTGCCACTCTAGCATGAAAGCCAGACTTGTGGCCCACGACTGAAACTGTAAATGGACCAAGTGTATGTAGCTCTTTCCTGGTCGTACCGGCCACTCAAAGCACTTGACGCTATTGACACATTCACCCAGCTGCACTCACAAGCACAAACATATTTATGCATCGATTCCCACATTGGGAATCAGCGTATGAGATCAAGTGCCTTGCCCATGAGCACATCGACACGTGATGGACTCAAACCCACAACTTTTGGTTTGCAAGACTTTTAGAGTGTTTTTATTTCCTCTTACTTTTATTCACTTTTTAATAATCATTACATTTGTTTAGCGCAAATACTGCCACATATCTTCTGATTTTAATTGTCCACGAGTTCTGTGATAGAAAATTGGACTATTGCGTAATATATAGAATAGAATTTACTTTATTGATCCCCAAGGGGAAATAGCTTATTTGTGATGAATAAGCTATTTGTTAAATATTAGCAAATACAGCTATAATTATTGGCAATATAAAATGTATTTTAAAAAAGTAGACATAAGATTAGTATTATGACTTTATTAATCTGATGTCTATAATACATTACCTTATAATCTCAATGGTTCATGATTTTTTTTTCTTGCAAAAAACTTTTCAATTTTGTTCATTTTGCACTTGCAATAAGAAGCGACGCAGCTTCATAAATTCGACAGGCAGCCAATCAGAAAGATGATTAAAATAACTTCAATAAGTTATTTTAACTTGTGCTGTGTAATTGTGATTGGAAAACAGATTGGATTTTCTTTAAAAAATGTAATTTGAAATTAATTAAAAAATATATATTTGTCCACATTTCTGAGGCTCCACCAGCGCCCTTGGCACCGTGAAGAGAAATATCCTTTCACTTTACTACAGTACATAGCTCTCCATGGTTTGTTACATGAGATTCTGATTAAAATACTTTCAAGTTTGTTGTGACATAAAAAAAAATGTTGGAAAAAATCAAAGGGAACGAATGCTGCATTTCCAGCTGATTACATTAGTGACTGTTTTAGAACTGAAATGAAAACTTGCTACCATATTTGAAAAGCCGTGTCACGATGGTTTTAAAATGTCCAAGCTAAACTGCAACTTTGCACCATTTCTCTCTGGTGGAAATGATTTACTTCCACGACCTTCTGTTCTCGCGTCGTCCATCCGTTCGTCCGGTTTCACCCCTCTTTTCCGTCTCTTTCTCCTCTTTTCTCCCCTGAGCGAGAATCGTCAGCCGAGAGGTCGCCGACCTGCTTAGCAGCAGCTGTGGAACGCCATGACAGATGTTCGCGGAGTCTGCGTTTGGGTCGACTTACAGCGGGACGGAACACCAACAACAGGGCACTCAGACGGGGAAAGATGGATTAATGTTTCATGCCGCAGGATGCTGCTGAGGGCGTGCTGTGATTGCCAGACTCGGAGCTTCCATAGGTCAAAGCTAGTTTAAGAAAGATTTAAAAAAGACAAAAAAAAAAAAAACAATATAAAAACAGGGAGGTAGTGGCGAGTCCGTTGAGAAGGTCGCTGTGTTTGGACAGGATTTTGTTGTGTAGTTTTAGCTTGTGGACTTCTGGCAGTCTGCCCGTCACTTTACACTCTGTTTCTTTCTGAAAATCTGTCTCTTGAGCTCCGTTAAATCTGTTACAGGGCTTTTGGAGAGCGAGTCTATTTAACGTGGGAAAACGATGACGTGGACAAGGGAGGCAAACAAAAGGCCATTTTAGATGTGAAGTTTGAAGAAGCGTGTTGAATGAGCTAGCGGTCTGAAAAGGGGAAGTTCATGGTACCTTAATCTTAAAAAATATTAACTCAACATTAAACACTGTGATAGCTCTGATTAAAAATATATTTAAATGTTTTCAATCAATGAATTGTTAATTAATTGAAGCATCTCTAAGCATTACCCTATGCAAGTCTTCATACTTGATTTTTCTAAATGAAAGCTTCTTCACTATCTTGTGCTATCCTAGTCTATCAGTTAGCACATTAGCTAGGCTAACTCTATAGTCACTTGATGCTTTTATTGATTCTACAACCCGACATGCTAAAATGTCTATTTACACTGTAAATTTCAGTAAAGTGACTCGTTTTTACAGTTTCTTAAATCTTCAACATGTAACTTTTATAAACAGTATGCATTTTTTTTTTTTTTTGCATATTTCTTAAAAACTATCACTATGTTGTAACAGTATAATATGAGAGACATAATCTGTGAAAAAAACTTCTGCTTCCTTCCTGTGGTCCTGCTGACTTCAACAGAAATGCACGTCTAGTTCAGAAACAACCAATCAGAGCCAGAAGGAGGGTCTTAGCGATGTCAATCGTGCTCGTGTACGTGCTGCTAAATGTGCCTATGGCAGAGAAACAACTTATCATTACAGGACAACTGTTTCACATCTTTCTTAACCTTTTAAACATTTTTGTGACAGGATAACACTCTAGTCTTTCTATGGTCTACTAGCAACAAAAACGTTGAATATTTTAATAAAGTTATTTTGTGAATCAAGCGATCTGATTTACATATAATCTTGTCACAATTTTGCAATTGTGGCGTTTCCGTTAACTATGAAACACAATTAAACACACATGAATAAGTTTGTTCATGCAATAAGTCATTTAGAAGCACGATGCTGCTACTTCCTGTTCTCTTCTTCTTCATGGTTTGCACCAGTGGCAACATTTGATTGTTGGTCATGTGACTTGTGTGATGTGAAAAATATTTTTCCATTGTGGTTTTGTGAAATAAACCAATTTTGATACAGCAAAAAATAAAAACCACCTCAATCTAGAGCCAAAACGTTTTATCAAAAAAACGGGAGTTATTTTTAAATTGCCGTGTTTCCATTAAGCACATTTATTTCTGGACTGTCAAATTGTCCAATTACATTATCAAAGGAAAGGAAGTTAACTCATGTGTTTGACTTAAATGCCCTCGCCCATTCTACCAATTGGAGAGCAGCAGGCTGTAAATTGGCATTGCGTTCTATTCATCTTTAGGTTCCACCAGTGATTAGACTAGACCAAAATCTCTTGAGTATTGTTTCTTACACCTACTTGTTGTTTCCAAGCCGTTAAGAATTAATGCAGTTAGGAGGGTTGGATCCAACAGCCTAGAAACGGGCTCCTGACAGTCCTGTCGATGCACCTGCCTTTAACTGTAATGCCTCCGGGATGAGCCATTTAATATGAGTCTAATTTTATTAGCCAAGCGAAGAGGCAAGGGACGTGTGGGTTTTGTTTCTTTGTGCGCATGAAGCTCTCGCCAGGCATCAGTAAACACTGTTACCGCCCACGCTGCAGCCCCCATGTGTTACACATGCTCTTTGACCCTTCTTCCAACATCCAGGGACCCTGAGCAGTCTGGAGAAGTCTGGAACTCAATCATTTCCACTGGTTCAAACGTGTGGAGGAAAATCAGAGCAGACTTTTTTTACTACAATATATTCTCTATCTGTCCATCCATCCAATCCTTCATCCATCCGTCCATCCATCCATTCATCGATCCATTCATCATTCATCCATCCAACCATTCATCCATCCCTCCGTCCATCATCCTTCCAACATTCATCGATCCATTCAATCATTCATCCGTCCATCCATCCATTCAACCATTCATCCAAACATTCGTCCATCCAACCATCCTTCCATCTCCACTCTGGTTTTGCTCGCCATTTGAATCCTGTCCTCTGTTAGCAAATGTGCCGTAAACTCAGAGAATTTATAGTATTTGCACCATTTTTCTCAAGTAGATGACATTTCTAGAAATTCTCATATGGAAAAGTTTAAAAGGTTTACATAATAGAAAACTTTTTGTTCTCACTCTCTTTCACAGATTCAACCAAAACAACTTGATTTGGGTTTGTAAGATACCCCTCATTGCACTCTGATGAAAATAAACCCAGAACTGCATTTTCAACGAAATACATCTGAAATTTTCGCTCCGTCATCATGAGAGAAAAAAGAAAAACAACAAAAAACAAAAAGACATTATCTTTAGCGGTGTCGTTGCATAATTAAATCACTGAAATCGCATTTTGTCTGACAGGTTGTGCTGAGATAAGGATTAAGAGATGTGAACCCAGCAGCGCTCGCGGCAGACAGCTGATTTCCCAAACTCAGCTGGCCGGATAAACCCTGTCCAAATGTGATCAGCGGGCTTGTGCCTGACGTCTCTGGCTGCGGGATTATTTAATGTTTTGTGCCGGCCAGGCAGCGCTTCAACACTTGCTGACTTGCATAATATCGTGTGTCATGGAGGATTGGGACATTTTCCTGTAACAAGGCTTGCTTTGATTTCATTACATTAGAAAGAACAGCATTGTTTGATTTGTGACTGTGCTTTAATGGAGCAGAAATACATATTTTCTGCCGTCCTTAATCTCCAAGAGTCTATATTTAACCCTCCTGTGGACTTAAGTGATGGGGTTTATTTGATCCCAATAGCAGGGTAGCAGTGACCCCACATGCCCTTTTACCCCTGACACCATGTTAAGTTCATGAGAGAGTTAAAATGGTCTCCAACTATGCTTGTTTATTAATTGATCACACAAATCTTTTCTTCTGTTCCTCGTGTTTGCGACTCCTAACCTCCTGTGTCCCTACTACTGCCCAGCAGGTGTGGAACACGGCCTGGCTTCTGCAACAAGACAGCGTTGTCGTCAAGTGAAAGGACAACAAAAACTGTCCCGTTGCCATGGGGAAACAGAACAGCAAGCTGCGGCCCGAGATGCTGCAGGACCTCCGGGAGAACACAGAGTTCTCCGACCACGAGCTGCAGGAGTGGTACAAGGTACGCATGGCCATGACACTGGGTCACCAGCAGGTAGCTGCTGCAGGTTTGGTTTAGTTGTCTTCTTGGACTGTTCTGTACTTAGATCATTTCCTGTTTTTTAATCGATCATGACCAGTTTTTATGTCCCTGCTAAAGAAAAGCATCACCCACCATATAATAATGACGCCACCACCATGTGTACCATCTAAACTATGGTAGACATGTACAAACCTCCCATTTTGCACATGAAAGAGAGTTTAAAATCATGGTGGAGATGTCTTGTACGCCGTGTACTAATGATGGTGTCACGGCTGTAGTGAATTGTGTCGCTATAGAGTGAGTGCACTATGTACTTAAGCTTTAAGTCAGAGTAGTTGTCTGGGGTTGAATTCCCAAACGTGGGACCTTTGTTGCTTGTCTCCTCCCCTTCTATCTCTGACCATTTCCTGTTTGATTATTGTCAATTAAGGCCACCAGTGCCGCAATATCTTAAAATAATAGTAATTGTAAAGACCCTTGCAATGAAATTAGGCCTTATAGTGATGTCTGACGTATCATAGTGGTCTTGGACACTTGAAACTCTTTTTCACTAAATGTTTGAGTCTAGCTCTGTTGTATTTTGAATTTCTGCAGAGGGAAACAGTTTATCTAAATGGATTTGCCTTTTTGTTCTTACAGGCAAATGTCCTACTGTCACCTTTACCTTCTTTTACAGCACTATTCAAGCAAAGCTGCTTTTGATTACGGCTCTTTAGATTCTGGTTTCTTTAGCAAACAGGGGTTCCACACATGAGCTATGATCAGTGCTGTGGTGATACCAGAAGACCTGTTGGTGTTTATGAACGCGGGCCCAAAATGCTGCTTATAGATTCAGCTTAAAATAGTGATTGTGAGTGCAGCTTCAAGCAGTGCTCTGACCTACATTTACCATGCACCAGGATAAGAGACTGTTGAAGTTAGTCCAGCACTAAAGCTCTAAAGATGATTGTTTTTTTTTTATATTGCCTAAATTTTGTAAACCTAAAAGGTTTAAAAATGACACTCCCAAAATTGGAAGCGGTTGTTGGTCCCCATATGCTCATATCCAGCCTCTGATGAAAGTAGTTCTTTCTTTGAGTTGGAGTCTTTTCAATGCTGGAACCTAATTCTTTACTGGTGAAAAGGTACTAGTGAAACAACCAGTTTCACTAGTACTGGAAAACCCCGGTATAGTAACCACATTATTTTATGATAAATACTCCGCTCTGTTCAAAACTAGTTAAAGTCACCCTTCAGAGTCTGGTTTCCGTTTTCTCTTTCCAGGATGTCTGGAGCGGGAGCGAGCGCTGCTCAAAACGAATGAATCAAGTTTGAATTAAACTCTAATTTCTGTCATCTAAAATCCAAAACCAACTTTTCTTCTCTCTCATGGTCTGCTCTAATCAGAGTGAGAAGGGGGGGAACAGTACAAATGATAAAGGCACGGCAGGAAACCAAGTGATTTTGATCTTTTAAAAAGTAAATTGTACAGAAAGTACAGAAACTGAAAGGACCTGGTAACGCATTATATATGGTTGAAGAGGCAGTGAGTATTCTACAGGGAGTGTGCCTGGATGGCCTTGATTTTTCTGAAGAGCCATGTTTCATCAGCGATCTGGCGGCAGCCTCGACTTATTTGTCTCTGTCAGTGGCAGAGCAGCATCCTCTAGATTTACCCTTGGAATGACCAAGTGCAAGTCTAGCCAGGTTGATTGCATCAGTTTTCTCCTTTTATCCACATTAGCAAAGCATTAGTTCAGGGTCCTATCATATTATATACAAAAATATATCAAAATGTGTATATAATTAGATGGACATCATCATCAGGTTATAGCAAAGTAGAAATCAGTTAAACGTCTTTATAAGCCCCTTCTCCAGTGTCAAGTCTCAGTCTAGCCAGGTCGGTTTTAGCCGAGTTGGCTAAAACCATTCGTAGGGTATATCTTACATGGGTGGTACATGGGTGGGAATGTGGGAACGTGAGCGCACAGGATTTGTGGTCCGATTATGGCGGCCAGTATTTGTTTGTTGCATCTTGCCCATTCCAGTCGACACTGTTTGGACTCTTCCATTGCAATTGATGAAAAGGGTTTGGGTCTCGAGGTTTGTCCGTGGAATTACTGGTTTGTAGCTCCCCATATTACTAACTGCTATGGTCTCATTGCAGATTAAAAATGGTGCTTGAGCTGTTGTTGCTCTTCGAGGAGTTTGCAAGTATCGCCTTTGCTCATCAATTGACCCTTCGCCAGTTAATGAATGCAGTCTGCTCCCACTCAAATCAATCTCACGCAATACCCGACTTGTAGAAGCTCTCAGGTGGTTCCAACAATCCGGGAAGGAACCGTGCAGGATCCGCACATGGAGATGAATCTGGCAGAGGCTGACTGGGGAAGAACTGGTTAAAGCCACGCCTGTAGAGAAGGGGCTATAGACACCTGCAGGATCATTAGATTGGTTTGTTTGTTTTGTTTTTTGGAAGGAGGTTACAGTGGAGTAATCATTAGTGTCGATGGGTTGGTAATGGTAGCCTTGAGTAAAACTAACTTGCTCCTATGGTATCATAGTGCTGGTTTGAATAGCTGTCAGCTAACAGCTATTCAGAGTATTTCTACCATGTGAGCTCTAGAAGGTCCAGAGGTAAAAACTGCCATTTGGGTTATTTCTTGGAGGTTTCTTCAAACATTTAGTGGTCTGCTTTCAGAGTGAACTTGTCTGAACCAAGGAATGTTGGCAGTTGTTTTGAAATTCACGTAGACTTCTTGAAATCCCTTACAAGACTACAATCGTCTTTCTGCAAGCCTTAGACAGCTCTTTGGGTTTGAGTCCCGGCCCGTTGACCTTTGCTGCATGTCTTCCCTCTCTCTCACTACCCACTTTCATGTCTGAGCACTACCTTAAAAAAATAATAATAATAATAAAAAAAAACCTTGCTACTAAATACCACTGTGTCAAAAGATGTTAGAGAAACCAGCTATTTTCACATGACTGCTTATTCAACAGGATGTTGAGGAACTCTAACTTTTCTGAAAAAGTGTCCAGGTCGTATTCTTTTGGAAGGGAAGCTCATGGGCTGTAAATCGGAGCCTGTGGCCGGAAAGCCCGGGCAAACACCGGTGTTCTTTTATGACCCAGAAAATTTCCAAGACACTGGGCAATAAAAAAGATGGATTAACTGCACTGCCACAGGAACTCTCAGCCTTCACTCGAAAGAATTTCTCTTATGATGTCCAGAACCTAATTCCTGGCTTCAAAATTGAGACGGGTTCGTCACCTCGTTGCTTCTACCGTCAAGGTCTGTGAAAAGAACATCTCTAACAAAGCCTAAGACTGATGGGACTTTTACTTCCCTTTGCTTCCACAGCACAATCAGGCTTTATTAAGTGTGTCTACTTCTTTGAACAAAGATATAGCTTTTGCCCTCAGCTATATAAGACCAAGCTCCTTTCCAACAGATCTACTGCAGACCGTTTACATTTCATAAAACTTTTACTGCTCGAAGGCTACTTACACCAAAAAGCATTTTTGGGCTCTTGTTTAAGAATATTAGCTGTTATTCTATCCAGTAGAATATCTGTTAAAAGTACTGAACTTAAAGTTAAAATAAAGTGTTAATCTCTTTATTCCAGGGTTTCTTGAAGGATTGCCCCAGCGGAACATTGAATGTGGAGGAGTTCAAAAAGATCTATGCCAATTTCTTTCCGTACGGAGATGCCTCCAAGTTCGCCGAGCACGTCTTCCGGACTTTCGACACCAACGGCGATGGGACGATAGACTTCCGGGAGTTCATCATCGCCTTGAGCGTCACGTCACGGGGGAAGCTGGAGCAGAAGCTCAAATGGGCTTTCAGTATGTACGACCTGGATGGAAACGGATACATCAGCCGTGAGGAGATGCTGGAGATTGTTCAGGTGAGCAAAGTTTTGAAGTAGGGGTGATTCACGGTTCATGCTTTCAGGTGTGGACTATCCCAGTTTTGCCATCAGAAAGTTTCAAGGGACATCTTTTCCTGAGTCATTATCAGACTTAAATAATGACTTTTTTTTTTACTTTTCTACATCTGGTGTATACTTTTGGTAAATAATATGAGTTTCCAAGCAAAGACCACTGCAATATTTGAGATCCTGAACACAGATGATTTTTACAGATGTTTTACATAGATTTTACAGATATTTTTTGCTATTTTGAAAGCAGATATTTAAAAAAATACAAGATTTTCTCTATGTGGATTTAAAAACTTTTTTTTCCCTGTTTTAGGTTGGATTACAAAAATTATTTCTATCATAACCAAAAGTTTTTTTCAGACATACTTCAAGAAAATTTACTCAAATAGCAAGTCAATGGGTCCACAAGCACACCCGTGTCCTCATGATAGTTATAGGCTTAAAAGTTTGGGTCTCCTTCCACTAGCTTCTCAAAATAGTTTGCTGGAATTGTAGCATACTCCTCCGGGCGTAGTTGGTGAAATCGAGTCATGTTTCCAGGGAACATTCCTCTCACAAAACGCCTTTTCAGTTCTGCCAGCAAATGAGATTTGACATCTGGGGTTGGTGATGCCCTCTCCAAAACACTAACTTTATTGCTATTAATCCACTCTCAATAACTTCACACTATGCTTTCAGTTATTGTTCATTTTGTATCCAAGTTTTTACTTCCAGTCTGAAATCTAAAGGCTGAAGTTTTTATTTCTAGGCTTAAGTATGAAGTTTTACTAACAGGCTTAAGTCTTGAGATCTTGCTTCGATATTTCCGTGGTACTTGCACCAGTCTCTCCTGCAGCTAAACACTAACATAAAACGATGCTGCCACCCCCGTTCTTCACAGTTGGGGTAGTAGTCTTAGTTTTGCAAATTTTTTCATTAAATCCCTTTTTCTAACTGGTAGCTGAAGCTTTAGTTTATTTAAACCTACATACTAAAGTTCATTGCAAAGAGGAAACGGAGTGCTTGTTAGAAAAGACGGAAAATTAGCAGAAACCTTCAGGTAGACCATGATGCACCACGGTTCCTCCGTGATATGCATTGAGACAATGCGCTGAGGATCATTGCTGTGTGTTGTAAGTCTGTGTGGCTGTTTTATGGTTCTCTTGGATTAGCAAGTTAAATTTAACCAGCGTTTATCCCCGAGTGTGCAGAATAGAGGGATTATCCCTGAGCTCATAGAGGTTATGTTATATAGAGAGGAGAGAAGAGGGGCCATTGTGTAATTGTGTGCCAGCAGAAGGAGAAAATTCTCCCATAAATCTGTTTGGCTGCTCATTAGCGGACTAACTTTACACATCCTAACCTGACACAGTGTGGTCAACTGAAATATCCACAGAAATAGGAACTAAACAATATTAAAGTTACTTTATTTTTCTTTCAAGACTCTTTTTTACACAGAAGACAAGCAGTATTGTTAAGACAATGACTGGATGTTTTAATTCTTGCTTACTGTTTGTTACTTTGACAACATCAATCAGATCCGGGTGGAGGGAAAGTCATTTCTGACTAGTCTGTCATGAGTCGTGGCAAGAATAAATCCCTGGTATAATCCCAAATTGTGAGATAGCGAGGAATTTATTAGGATAATTATCAGTCACATTTTGGGAGCAGACCTGGCATGATTAATTAGTATTGTAGTCAAGACTACGTAACCCGAGAACAAGTAAAAATCAAGACCAGCCTAAACCAAGACCTTTAGGGGCTGAAACCAAGTCAAGATCAAGACTCACATTACATGACAATAAAATATGAAACATGATCAAAATTCTTCTCAAATTCATCTGAAAGATCCACATTCCCATAAAAACGCCTAGATATTAAACACTCAGAGCCAAAATAGCCGTAGCCACCTCGGTGTGTAGCTTTAACATCGGGAGCTGGGCACAGCTAACATTAGCTAATGTCAATGTAATTTAAAATTGTGCTTCATGTGGCCGCTCTCATCATTGTTTATCTTACCGTTTTTTAGCAAAAACGGTAAGACCAAGTTGTCACCACATTCCTTGTCTCCTCAATTTCTCAAAATTAACACTGCATTTGATCACAACCCTATCTGCTGTTAGCTTGAGCACCAAGCTAGGTGGCAAACAACTGACAAGAAACGAAAACTAGTTCCATAAAACATTCAGAATATGCTGTACACAAGTAGCTAACTTAATCTGTGCAGCTAATACTGGCAAATTTCTTGGGTAAAAAATTTTGGCAGATTACTAATATTAGCTAGCTTTGCCAACACATAGCTTACCTTTGTTTGTGCTTCGTTTCTAGTGACAATAAAACTTCAACGTAGTCCCAAACGTTTCTGAAAGGGGAAACACTGCAGAATTTAGAAGTAGTTGTATGCTTCCTTCTCTATGTTGTTTTACAAATATATTCTTTATAATTTATGTAGCTGAACTGTATTATACTGTAATATGTGGCAGACATCTTCTCTCGCTCCCAGACAAATCGTCGCTCACTCTCTTTCAAGCAAAAGCGGGTGGGAAAGCACCGAACACATTGAAGGTTGTGGTTGTAACATTGCACGGCGTATTTATCAAAGTGCAGCGAATGCTGGGAAACACCCTACAGATTCTAGGCGCGGCAACATCTTTCACTTTTTCATTTTTGGAAATCTCGTACTTATAGATGTGTTTTCTTCCTCTCTGAAAACGCTGCGAGATGTGATCTACGGTCGGTTTCACACCCCCAGCCT
Source organism: Girardinus metallicus (assembly GCA_903067095.1). Taxonomy (NCBI): domain Eukaryota; kingdom Metazoa; phylum Chordata; class Actinopteri; order Cyprinodontiformes; family Poeciliidae; genus Girardinus; species Girardinus metallicus. The sequence goes on along the minus strand of CAEGAE010079156.1, from coordinate 24,119 downwards.
CCCGGAGAATTAATGGCGACGTAAACTGATTCTAAATCCTTTTGCAAGCCCGGCTTATACTCTGGGCTTTCATGCTTCCGTACAGAGGTTAATTTAATGCCAACAAGGGACGGGAAGGCGCTCGTATCGGTCAACAGATAAAGATGTATCAGATCAATACTTTAAAGCTAAGTAAGCCCCCCCCCCTCAGCCTTTTCACGGACGCAGACGTACGCTTCATGCTTGCACATGTGATTCATGTAATCCTCCTGGTATGATGGCACAAGCATTCTCCTGATTGTTGCCGAGGCCCAGGGAGTTACAAATGTTGTTGCAAGTGTGTAGCAGTCAGAGGAGGTTTATTAGCACCCAGAGATCCGCAGTGACCCTGTTTTTCATCTCTGCTGTGCCTCGGCTAAGTCTCCGTAATGACTCCCTGCTGGCTCAAATTCACTCTGTTTTCTCCTCTCCTGCCACCGCCCTCTCCGTCTTTCTTCTCCTCCACTTTCAGGCCATCTACAAGATGGTGTCATCCGTGATGAAGATGCCAGAGGATGAGTCCACGCCAGAGAAGAGGACGGATAAGATCTTCAGACAAATGGACCTCAATAATGACGGTGAGGCGGGGGAATGACACCGCTGGAGCGAGGGATGAATGATGAGGAATGAGGGAGTTTTTCTTTTTTCTTTTGATTTGTGAAATTAGCTCATTTTATTTAGAGCAAGAGCTTGTGCAGCGGCATAGATTTTAGTCCACTATCCAACAGAGGTAATAATAAGCTAATTATTAGAATAGATAAAGGCACAACAAATTAGGGAAAAAAGGTGAAAAACGTTTTTTTTTTGTTCTCCAGCTTTTTAGCAAAAACGGCTAATTTATTCCAAAGAAGGTAAAACCCATATTAAACAAAAACAGAAGAATTTATCATGACCAAATATATCTTCTACCTTCTTCTTTTTCCACTATAACCAGTGGATAGTACGACAAGGCATTGGGGTTATTGTAGGTAGAAAAAAAAGGAGGTGTAAATTACCGTAAACAAAATCTTACATTTTTTAGAAAAAAACTAAGGAATGTCTGAGTTTGAAAAGTCGCAAATTTGCTAGAAAAAAATTGAAAATTGTCTACATTTAAAATCCAGAAATTTCCACATCTTCTTGTCAAATATTTCTGAGATTAATCTCAAAGTTTCAGATTTTCTTTCTAGCAAATTTTTGACTTTCCAAACTCGGAAACGTTTTTTTTTTTTCTAGAAATATAGTTTTTCCATCTATAATGGCTCTCGTATAAAGTCGTATAAAAGAGCTGCATTCACAAACGCAAATAACATTTTTAAGGAATAAAAACTATGGGTGCAAAGGTGAGAGGATTTTATTTAATTTTTTTTAATTGTTAAACAATTTCTTTAGCAATGATTTTCTGTCTGTGATTCAATTCAAACACTTTGTTTCATAGATAAGGACAAGTAGCTTTCTGTTTGAATAACTTAGTAAAGTCAAATTCTACTGAAATCATAACTAAACACATGTAAATGACTGAGTCAATGAGTTTCTCTAATTAAACGTTATGCGAATATTGAACTTAGCTAGGATTTTCTTTATAAGTAAATGATCAGACCTTAAATGACCCTGGCACTCTGCAGCTCTGTCAAGTCTTTCTGGGTGTGAATGCTTGCTGCGAAATTAGAGAAATTTCTTACTTTCTGCTTTTGTACAAAGTACAAAGTTGCTGTACTGTACGGGGACAAAGTGTCAATCCGCTGTTGATTTTGTACGTTTCCTCACTTCTGAAGCAATGAGCAGTGTCTAATTTCCATGGTAGTTTCAATATATTGTAACTAAAAACAATCTTGCTTTTTTTGGCTCTTGATTAGAGCTCAGACTGGGCCTTCTCCCCTTCACTTGGATTCCTCCAGTAGCGGTCAGCCAGTCAGCAAACAGAAGGACACGTTGTGAACGGTGACGTCGATTTTCGGCGCTGTTTTAGATTTGTAGTCCGTCTGCAGGTTTTGGCAAAGGCAGCGGAGGAAGTGAACGAAGCCGTTCGGTCCGCTTTGGCCACGCTTCCGGTTAGCTTCTCAGCATTAAACTGGCGTCTTACATACGTCACGGACAAATGTTAGCGATTGGGTAAAATTCAAACCTCAGCAGAGACCGCGCCTCCTGGAAGCAATCGTTTCTCAGTAGCTAAGAACCCTCTGGACGAAGTGAAGCGCACAGACCGTACGCTTCACAAGAGGCTGGTTCTGACTTGACTTATGTCAGGATCTCGGATGTAAACGCAGCAATTCCAACAGCATAGATCTTTTCATTTTTGTGGTCCCTTTTATTGTAAATTATACATAACAGCAGTATCAAGATCCTGGAAAATAATGTCCGTTTGTTTCTTTTCTGTTTGCAGGCAAATTGTCCCTGGAGGAGTTTATCAAAGGTGCCAAAAGCGACCCCTCCATTGTCCGGCTACTCCAGTGCGACCCCAGCTCCGCCTCCCAATTCTAAAGCCCCTCCCCCACATCCTGCTGCGAGCTTGTTTTCACCCCCCACCCCCACCTTCTCTATTTCTGTTGCTATTCAGAGCGTCCCTGAAATCAGTGCATGACGATTCACATCTCTCATATCTGTTTAGTTCTTGTCCAGCGGAGAGGCTGAGGAGAGAGTAGGAATTACATTTTACTTTTGTATTCTTTAAGGGGTCGGCGGGGGGTGGGGAATGAAGGGACATGCTTACACACATAACGGTGTCGGAGTCCAGCAGGCGCCCGCCGGAGTTCCCGAGTGTCTGCATCCGGATCAGGATGAGAACGGAGAAAGAGGCTCTGGAGTTCACCTCCGACACGCATGTATATTATCATGTACATAACTGTATGTCTCTGTGTATCATAAGATGGATTCAGTTTGTATTCACTCAATTGTGTCACATACTACGAAAGGCAGTATTATGTAGCTTCCTGTTCAGATCTCAGTGGGAGTTGTTGGGATTTTATTGCTGTATGATCTTTCGCTGTGAAAAAGAAGGCCTAAGATCCCTTTTGATTTTTTTTTTGTGAATATCGACTGGTGTTGGGTTTTTTTTTTAATGACTATTTTACTTCCCCCCTTTCATTTGTACATATGTTTTTCCTTTTTTCATGTGATTTTATTTATTCATTTTTACTCTAAATGTGCTTTTACTTTGATATATTGTTTGAGGTGACTGTGTTCCAGTTTACAACGGCTGAGAGAGTGAGCGGCGTATAATTCTTTTTTTTCTTATGGATTTTTTTCAAAACGAAGGATATTAATTCCCAGTTAAATAAGAGGATCTCATGCTGCGTCCGATCAACAGCACCAGTGGCACATATAGTTGTTTTATCGCCATGTATTTACAGAGTACGGCTGTGCTTTCAATCAGAATGCGTGTGCATGTGTGAATTCCGACTGTGTGCTTGAGGCTAACTTTTACAGTATTACCTTGTTGTGTTGTTTCTTATTAATACAGTATCTTGCAAGAAAGAAAATATTCGCACCCCTTTGAAGCTTTTCACATTTTCTCATGTTACAACCAAACAAAATGTCATGAATTTTGTTGGTGTTTTACGTGATGCACAAATCCATAATATGGAGATTAAAAAAATAAGCATAATACTTTTGTATAAGCTTAAAACTTAAGTTATTTGGAGCTTCTCTAGTCTTGCTGACTAGATTTCTCCAACACCTCCGAAGTTACTTCTCTTGAACGATGCTCTTCTTTTGACCGTCAGTTTAGGTGGATGGTGATGTGTTAGTAAAATGACAGTCTGGTTCTCGAATTGAGTGGGGAACATTTGTTCCATTTTCAGCTGGTTCATACTGCACTGTCAAAGGAACCAAGCGCTTTGAAAAACCTGTTCACCTCCTCACCTGTGGTGGCGCTGCACCAAGAACCACTGGTGGAAACACACAAAAACTAGAGGTTAGCATTGTCAAACTTATGACTGCAAGAACATTTTTGTAATTTTTCCTTTGAATTATTTTCTTATAAGCTAGGGCAGGATTTGGGCAACTCTTTTTTTTTTTTACTAAAGAAATGGCAAAAAAAAAAAATTGTCATTCTGTCGTCATCTGATTTAAGTGGTTGTAAAATTGTTGGTAAAAGACTGCGACAGACTGGTGACCTGTCCAGGTGTACCCCGCCTCTTGCCCTAAACTTTCGCTGGAGATCGGCACCAGCACCCCTCCCCACCCCAGTAGGGACAAGGGTGTACAGAAAATGGGTGGATGGATGTTGGTAAAAGACCAGAAGCCATTTCTCCTGCTAGTGTTCGACTCTTGCGTTTACTTAGGTTGTATTTACCCAGAATGCCACGTGCTCTAATCTGCTTCCTGCTTTTGTAGCGGTCTCTGGTTTGCTTGCCGTTCACATATCCATTTGAACCGCACCAGAGTTCACTTCCACCAAATTGATACCTAGGTTTTTAGACTGAGCAGAATTCGATTGCCCATTCACTCCTTCTGAATTGAACCAGACTACACAGGCAAATGACGTAAAGTTCGATTAAAACAGACAACGCGGAGGTGTTGATGGTAGGAAATTGTTGGTGTCCTACGGTTTTCTTCCACTTCACAATTATGCGCAACTTTTGTCTTGATCTGTCACGTAAAATCCCAATAAAGTACATCACAGTTTGTGGTTGTAATGTGTCAAAATCTTTAAAAAAAATGTTCATGAGGTACGAACAACTTTGCAAGTTACTGTAAGTATGTTAGAAATCTTTAATATCGAGCAGTAAACTTAAGATAGTTGTAACCTGTTACTATAATGCATGATCCCACAAGCAAGACATGGGCGACTTTCACAACCAGTTTACACAGAGCGATACATTTTTGGAGCTCTGCAGCTCTCTCAAAAATGAGTATTCCTCTGAGCTGTGGAGCAGCCCCCACTACCCGCCGCTCCCTCCATCCAATCTGTTTTTTTTCCTCTGACAGACAGAGAACTCACTAAGGGCTTGTTCATCACTCTTATGCTGAACGCTTTTCCGTGCGCCCAGATTGGCATGCTTGCAGAGCAGTCGCACGAAAAGGCTCGTTTCAGGAGAAAAAGGATGCTGTACGCTTGTTCTCGTCTGGAGATTTCGAGGGTGATCCAGTTTTCATTGGCACTTTAAAGTCCAATGTTTAGGGGACCTAATTGACAGCATGAAAAAACACCTCAAAATGCAGGTTGCTAAAAGTTTTAACAAGACATCGGTGCCAGAACCACTCTGAAACGTCTCAGTACATCCAGATTACTGCTGCCCTCTCAATGCAAAGAATGTATTTTACTCTGTCAAATTAGTTTATCTTTAATGTTTTAGTTTTATCCCATATCTAATTGATTGCCACCGCGTCCGACTATTCCAACGTGGGTCTAAAGAAAAGTCAGCTTGTACCAAATGTTTTGAACAGGAACTGCCTATCCAGCAGCGTCTCTGCTTTGGGGATCCTTAAGTATCACTGCCTTCTGCTGGTAGGATAAGAAACAACAGTCAGAATTTCCTGACCCACTATGGTTTATTCCTTTTTTTGTGTGTTTCTATTATCACTGCCTCTTATAACGAAATGGTATCTTGTCTTGAAGAAAATAAAATAAGCCCCTCCTCCTCTTTTATCCTTCCCCTATTCCTGCACTACTTTCTGTTGCATGAAAACCTCGTACGAGGATGCAATGTTTGTTCTGTTGAACCTGACATTAAAAAGATATCAAAATATACCCCGTGTGTTTCGAAGCAGCTTGTGTCGACCGTGTCCTCGCTTCCGCATGGAAGAATGTCGTCGTCATCCCAGGTTTCAAAAATCATTGAAAGGGCTTTATTAAGGCACGCCAGACAAGATTGAAAGTGGCAACTTGCCAGCTTTTCTTTTTTACCCGTCTGGAGTCTAACCAGTCGTACTTGTCAGGTCACTGGCACGCTGAAATAAAACAATATTCAGACTGTAAACACATGCAAGGTGTACCTGAATACAAAAAGATTTATTTAAATAAGAAATACACATCAAACACTTTCCGTATAGCCTGTAACAGAATTAAATTTCCAACGTGAAAATATTCAGTTACTTAAATCTCACGCAGTCGGTGAAAAACTAACTTTTTTTGTTTTTCACCGACTGCGTGAGGTTGTATAAACTCACAGATTAGGAATGTAGCACTTCAGTACTGGCTTGTAAACTCAAATGTTGGGGTGGGGGGAGGGAGATGAGGATGTTGGTGAGAAAATAAAAATTGTTCACATTGCACTCAACGAGGCAGTAAAACAACAGGTGAGTTAGCCAAACAGGAGAACACCACTAATTTAAGCATTTATGCTTGTGACATCAGTAGTGAAATTCTAGAAAGCACTCAAATGTTCATAAGTAACCAGTCAAGCTAAACCAAGTTGAGTCCAGCTCAGCTATCATATGTCAAGTATCAAAAAGTAATAAACTAGATGATGCTTCTGTGGCAACCAAAAAAAAATAAAAAGACAAAAAGAAATAACTTTGCTGGTTGTAACACATGTACACACTACACATGAGTGTAGTGTGTACATACAGTGGGGGGTGTAAAAGTTATTTTACTCAAGGTGACAAGAACAAAAACAAAGTTCTTTCTGGTAAAGACATCGACAAGAATTCAAGTACATAAGTCTTGGTAATTCCTCTCATGTCCCTCCCATAGTACAATTTGTCAACAGAGTATCCACTCTCACTTCTCACATCTCCACACAATAATTGTCGGACAAGCAAGTTTGTGTTTTTGTGGAGCATTGTAAAGAACTTTCTTGCCAACTATGCTAACAGCTAAACCTAGCACAGAGTGTTTATTATCTCGTAAAGCCTCCTTTCACTTAACTGCAGCAAGCCACTCGCTTAGTCTGTTTACCATGAACACGTAGCAAGACGTTTGCCCTTTTAATTTGTGTTAAGATTGATATTTGTAATAATATGTAGCTCTTTTTATTAGGAATTTAGTCTGTGAAGACTTAGCAAAACACGACTAAGTTGGCCATTTATGCTTTGGGTTACATAACGCTATCAATAAGTGTGTTTTATTGACTTGCTGGGACAATTTTTGTTTTGGCCTATACATGTTCTACCTGGACAGAAAATGTTTTCCATCTCCCCAAGGCTACAGTAACAAAACGACTGTTCTTGTAGACACGGTTTGGGAGTTCTTGCAATTTGTCCTTGACATACAATGCGGCCTAAACTTGATTTTTGTGTCGTCTCCAAGCATTATCCTGGGATTGCTCAGAAATCTGAAGTGGGTTATGACACAACACTGACACATGAGGCATTGGGAGGGACCTTTGGAAAATTCCCCAAGAGTTTTCAGCTTGAGCTCTTATGAAGTATAAAATGTCCTCACCAGACAGAACCACCTTAAGGAAAATAACTAAATACTTTGTTTTTGTTGCGTATGTACAGGCCTCACCCTGACTAGCTTTTGGTGCATCAAGTCAAGCTAAGCATAGTTGAGTCCAGCTCAGCCATCATTTCTTAGCAGCATTTGGTAAAACTTTGATTTAAAATTAAAAATAATAAAACAAAACAAACAAACAAAAAATAAAAACATAAAAAAACTAAAAGATTTCCATGATGAAAACAAACATATTGCTGGTTCTGGTCTTCTTTTGCGAAAGAACCAGCTTGCTAGCAGCTAAAGTTAGCATAGAGGCTATGCTATCTCTGAAAGTACTTTCTGGCAAATTTGGCTAACCTTATTTTTCAGCAAGGCATTTACTCTTTCAGCCCTTCCATGGATACTGGCACGTTCTCAGTTTAAAGAATTAAGTGCAGTTTTCTTTAATATAATCCAACAAATATAAAGATAAGTAATAACACACCTCATATCCTGCATCTTGTACAAACTTCCTGTCCTTCCCAAACTTCCTGAAAATGCCCTATGAAAATAAAAACTGTCTCCTTTAAGGATACGGCTTTTTAAAGCTGATTTATTCCAGACACTCAAAGGGAGTTCTGTCTGTGTAATGCTGGACACTTAAATACTACTGCAGCAACAAGTAAAATGTATTTAAAGACAATTTGGCCTCACAAACACAACTATATCCAAACACTGGACCTGTCGGACATACCCCTCCTCAGGTTGTGGTGCTCCCCCCTCCCTCTTTGTTGACTGCAGCTCCTCATTTCTTGGCGTTCTACATCCGACCAGTCTCGGTGAGATTGCCGAAGAGGCTGCCTCTCTGAGGTGGGAAGACTTTGATTGTGGGAAGGAAGAGGCCTTTGAGGAGCGTGGCACTCCAGACTTGGAGGCGCAGTGGGATGCCTTGATGGTTTGTTGTTGCTTCTTGGGGGATCTTTATGATGTCTAGTTGGTTTACTGTGGTCTCCAGGAGGGTTGGTGTAGAGTTGTGAACGTTCCTCGTGGCGTCTTGGTTGTTCTGTGTGACGTCTAGGTGACGTGTTATGGACTCTAGGAGGTTCGGCGTAGACTCGTGAACTGTCGTGTTGCTTTCTTGGGGGCTCGGCGTAGTGAGGTTGAGAAGTTTCCTTCGCCAACTTTGCCACATTGATCTAAACAAAACAAATGGTAGGACATTAATTTTCAATACTTCCGACAGAAGGGTGACATTACCTTTGATGTTCACATATTTAAACGAGTATGGCTAAAGACTTACGGGTCTGGTATAGGTTTTTTTATGTCTCCTGCTTTTGGGGCAACCAGGCAGTCCCAAGAAGGAAACACAGGCAGCAAGGCAACGAGCAGAAAACACCATCTGAATGCTACATGATACAATCAGACCAACCCAGAGGATAATAGTGGTACTCTGGGGAGAAAATGGAAACACATTGGTTGGAAAAACACAATCTGGATCAAATCTAAGGCACGAGCGGGCAAAGCTGTCCGACATAAATGAGGATGCTGCTTGGATAATGGCGTGAAACAATGTTATCATATTATTCAGAGCTAGATGCCGAGGGGAATAAAGAGCTTGGAAAGGCAAGTACGTATTGTGAATAAAAAATGCGCCAGACAATGCATCTTCATAAAAGCAAAGCGAGGGAATTGAAAGCGTAAAAGCAGCCTTTTATTGTTAGGCTTGCTTTGTAAACGATAAAAAAAACATAAGAAGTTTATATCTGTGAGTCTGGAGGGTTTCATGAAAATCCATAATGAAATTTACAGGAGTTGGAGAAAAACCTTTCATGACTATCACATCTACACCATGGCAAACTGTGTGAATGAGAAACAAAAAGCCCAACACACACTTTCTGAGACAGAATATGCCCTCTTGAAGACATATAGAGGATCCCTTGGTAATGGGTGGCAACAATCTGCGGACTCAGCAGACAACGGAAAAGGTTAGTCACCTTTAAGGCGGCTAACATCACATTTTATACAGAAATATAAAAGAAAAAATCAATTAACACAGTACAAATAAGGCATTATGTCCGAAAAGTCTTAGTTTCATGTTGAAATACAAAAATGCAAAGGCTATCATAGATCTGAGCCATTATTACATGATTTCTCTCCAATCTTGGTTTGTAGTTTCTTTTATGATACATGACGGAAAATACAAAACCAAAAGTAGAAATCACAAGAATTGGCTGTAATATGTCATTATTTAAATCAAATTGTATTGGCGTGTGCTGTTCCAGGCTAAATTAGCATAACATGCTCTTTCCATTTACCTCAGAGGTCAAACCTGGAATCCGGGACTGGAGTAACGTCACAAACAACTTTATTTTCCGTGTAGTGCTGCAGCTTCCTCCACCTTGTATGCAAGCGGCAGCAGTACTGACTTTGAGGTCAGGGATCATGAGAAGCCTCCATATTACCAAACTGCAACCCCAACTACTGGGGGCTTCCCACTTCATTTTGAATTTAGATTACCAATACAATGCACCTTATCCGACTTTCAGTAGCAAGTTGGAAAGCTCGCCAGTTGTGATTTGCACATTTCCATGCTCCGTCACTAGGTTAACTAGAGTTAGAAACGCAAACCAATAGTGTTTTTCCACTGATTATGCACGGCACTAATTTAATGAGATCATTAATGAGATTTAATGAGACCTCTAACGAGGCCATCTCGGGTTTTGAGGTCAGGGTTTGTGAGAACCTATAAAAAGGAGTCATCGGTTGATTTGGTTTGGATGTGGAAGTGAGGGCAAACTGGATGTACCGGATGCAGCTAACCTATATTAGCATAGGTATTGTTTGGTTTTAAGAAAAATAAAATAATACTAATAATAATAACAACAATAATACAATAAAACAATCAAATTAAGCTAGTTTAATATAATACAGATTTGGAGGTGCAAATATTTTCTAAACCTCACTGGAAGTTTAAGAAAGGAAAGCAAAAATAATGCTTTATTTGTGGCAGGGGTTCTTTGAACAAACCTGCTTAACCATGTACATATATTTTCTTTAAACACAAGATGTGTGATGAGTCTGTATATGTTTAGCCACACAAAAAGCCTCGGCACATGTCTCATTGTATTTTTAATACTTTGTTGACTTCGTGTGCCATTAATCCTCTTACGTTTTAATTAAAGTGCCATGTCAGCAAACAAACGGAGTGTCGCATTAATCTCACAGTAACAAGCTTGGATTTGGGAATGATGCCACACCCATGTTGAGAGAATTAATAGCTACAGGTTGAAAAACTAGAGAGATTTCCTCTTCGCTCTGGTGCCAACTACAGGCAGCAACACAAGCCAAACCCTCTATTGTACCCTTCACACTAAAGAAACATGTTGCTAACACCAATTTGTGTCACACTGTTTGTGCAGACGGTTTAATGAGATATAAACTGTCATAGGTGATGACTATCTCAGCTTTTACTGTGTTTTAGTGACGGTGTGGCCATTTTTAATATTGGACTGGAAGTTGCTTATTGACCTTATGGATTATGTGCACCATGTATGCAGAAATTATGTTTGATGTACCAGTGGCTACAGTGTCAACACTAAACCTTAATTTTTCCTGTCAGAACTCAATCTTTTAACTAGGAATGCACAATGTATTTTAAACGACATTCTATTGGTTGACATTAGTCATTTTAACATATTGATTTTGGACCAATGACAAAGTCAAGGCAATGGTAACATTTATTTCCATCTTGTTGCTATTTATGTCTGGACGACGTTGGTTTGGTCACGTGACAATGATAGTGATGCAGCAAAGGATTGTGGGGAGTTTAAGTGAAGCAGAGAAGCAGTGGTGAAGTTAGCGGTGTGGTTGTTGCCTTCAAAATGTCTAGATATCAATATATATACTGATATCGGTAAGCATTAATTATTGGACAATATTTTCATTTGGGTGCATCCCCACTTTAACCATGCAAATAGTGACTAATCCAGGTACATATGGTAGTGGCCCTTCAATATTCAATTGTCTTAAATTAGGATAGTAGTGGTATAGTCCAATTACCATTCAAACCAAAAAAAAAAAAAAAAAAATCAGTGAATTGATCAATGCCATATGTTCTGAAACATAAATCTGACATAAGGCAAGAATTAAAAATATTAAAAAAAGAAAAGACAAGCAACGCTGAGTATCATAATCAACTATCAAAAATCATGTATCTCACCAATAAACACCAAACGACATCAGGTACACAAAAGAATGCATGGGAAATGTAACTATTACAGAATCTCAACCAAGAGTCAGTAGGTTGATGTTTCCTTCTCCAATCTATGAAAAACAAACTGCTGTTAGCTGAGCCTGTGAAGCTTTCATTTAATGCTCTGGAGAGTTAGACGGTCCAAAGTCAGTCAGAATTTAATTGTTTTTCAGCTCAAACTGCAGAGCAGCTTCTATTAATATGGATAAGATTTAAGATACAGCCCAGTTGGTTTAGATAGCTTCTCCCCTTAAAAAAGGGAAAATAAAACTTTGAACACTTCATTTTTTTCATGTACTCTGGTTACATTTGTTTGATGATCTGAAGCATTTACGTGTGACAAAAGGTTAGAGAGAAAGGAATCTGTAAGGTTGAAAATACTTTTTCCACATCATTATACAGTAGCTGAAAGTTAAAGCTCAAAGGTTTCAGGATTTAAGAAAAAGCAAACTAGATCTGTGGAAGACATCTGAACACCAGCCCACCTTTAAACTTCCAGGAGTATACTTCTACGCCATTACTGAAGATGAGACAACACTTAACCTCAACCTACTCTACCCGGTCGATGAATGCAGGCTGTACAGTAAATACAGTGTTGACGTGAGTAAAGCAACTCAAAGTAGAAAAACACAATGGCTTTAGGGATTGTACATCTGTCCGGTTTCTGGCTTTGAGCTATTAGCAGCCAAAATCCGGCTGAGCCACGAAATCCAGCGCGCGTCTACAGCTGCTCTGCCATTAACCACCAGCACCAAGAATAAATCCAGCTTAAGACAAAGGTCCTATACTGAAAAAAAAACAACTCAACACCAGTGTTGTTGATATGCGTCAGCAGCTATGAGGCTAAACAGGGTTGACAGTCCATCAGTAGCGCACAGGAACAGGAAGCAGCCTGGAGAGCACTGACCGGGTCAGGTCAGCGTTTCTGCCACCAGTCCATCAGCTGCAAAGCGTGACCGACTTCATGACAGCGAGGATAGACGTCAAACCTCCTACTCAATGGCCAGTGCACTCGCACAAAGACAACAGCGTTAACTTTCGTGCTGGTGGTCTGGTTTCTAGAAAACAGGATTATCCAAATCTAAAATAGTAGTTGCCTCTCCATTAAATCATAAATTTTCTTTTGTTCAGTCTGACGAGACAGAACCAACGTGTATTACTAGACTGGTAGAAACCAGCCTCTTGTTCTATGCTTTTCTTCGTACAGAGGGTCTGGACCCTGAGCTTTGGATTAACAATGGTTTTCTAAAGGCAGCTCTTGAAGTTTATTTGCTCAATATTTGGAAGTGTGGCCAACACGGACTGAATGACTTTGTTCACTTTTATTGTTCACAACACCTTGTTCTATTCACTGATGGGCCCGACTGAAATTCTACCATTGAATCGAGCTCAATGACAGAAATAGAAAACAGAACACCGAAGGGAGATGAAAATCAAGCTAAGCTATGTAGGAAGACCCACCAAATCAAGAAAAACACTTAAACCAAACTCATCTGATGACATGAGGTAGGCTAAGAGATCTCAAGAAGCAAAATCTTTCACCCCAATTACTTTAAGAAATTAAAGATAAGTGAGAAACTATCTAATCTATTAGTCTCAAAAGGCTTTGGGGCTCCAATAAACCACAATTAGATCCATCTATCATTTCTGGGTGGCGTTGCATTACCATAAACGGGCCATTCATGCACAGAAAGCCTCAGAAAGTGGTTAAATTACTGAGAAGAATAGTTGGTATAAATTTCTCCACAGCAATGTAAAAAAAGACTATCAGTTATGTAAACTTCTGATAGTTATTGGCAAGGTGTGAATCTATTAAGTGGGGAGGGTAATTACTTTTCCAGAAAAAGCAAGGTAAGACTGGATCATTCCCCCCCCCCAAAACAAATAAAGTTATCATTTGAAAACTGCATCCTATATACTCTGGTTTGGTTTAAAATGGGTTTGATAATCTGAAACATTTAAGTGTCAGAAAAGACTGACATACTTTTTCATTCCAAACACTGTACATTTCCACACCTTACATAAAGAAAAAACTGTTTTATAAAAACAAAATGACCACATGACTGATTTTAATATGGGCTCTTTATACAACAGACAAAGGTCAGCTGACCAATGGCCCAGCTGCTGCTTTAATCTCTTCAGCCTGACAGAGCAACACACTCACATAGATACGGGTGGGGTCAAAAGGACACTCGTTGGTAACCCTGGAGTAGCCAATGCCATCGGGAAAGCGGCAGCGAGTCAGGAGTACCCGCCCGCCGTTGATGATGGTCTGCACTAGAGACACGAAGAGCCCAATGGTGGAACCTCCTGCCACGAGCGACGAAACCAGACTGATGGAGAATAAGGACCACGTCTAGGAAAGGAGAACAGAGATTTAGCTCTAGTATCCAACATTAGGACTCAGTGGGTTTATGTAAAATAATGCTAAAGACACATTTGTCATGAAGGATAATCAGAACCGCCTGGTGTTCTAGCGCATCGGAAATCTACTGGGCTGCTTTGTCAAAACAACAGTCCGACGTTTGCTATGGGTGTTACACTGAACCAGCACAGGCCTTTACAAAATATTTCAGTGCATCTCACTGAAACTAAATAATGATAAACATCAAATTATTAATTTATTGTGTTTATGGAATGGTTGGTTGCCAGGGCTAGCCAGTTTGGGCTACTATGAGGTGTACGTAGAGAAAATACACCAACAGCAAGTCCTGTATCTAAGCAACTGAACAATAACTGATGGTTGCAAAATAAAACCCCCCGATTTGAAGTACACGTTTGAAAGTACGTTATGTTGACGGAAAAAAATATATATTTTTAAAGGTTACCGCTTTACACATCCTGCTAGAGGTTCGCTAGCTTAAGGCAAACAGCTAGCTTCATTAGCTGATTTTTAGATCGTCCCTCCTATTTTAAAGCAGTTTATCCTTCAGCCCACCTCTGATTACAGGTTTTTGTGTGTCATATCTCACATTAACTTCACAACAAACATCAGTATGCTGTCTTGATAAAGTATAACCTGCAGACTTCCGGTATGCTGTTCTGACAAGGAATGCCAAAACGACAGAACACCCCTTTATTCAGATTTCTGGACGTGGAGTCTGTGTTTGTTATGCAATCTCAGTATAAATCCAGTTGCTGTGTGAACACAACAGAAGTTTGTTAGAGAATATTCAAGAACAGACAGCAACTTGAAGACTAAGGAACACAGAGAGATAGATCAGGGGGAACGTTGCCTAGAGATTGAAAGCAGGGTTATCTCAGCCCTTGAATGAGTCAAACCTCATGAAGGTTTTTATCAGTTAAAACAAGTTAAATCGAATAAATCAAAACCAATGAGTCAGTTTCATTCTTCCACTTCACACATGCACAACCTTGTGTCGGTCTGCAACATAACATCCCAATAAAATAAAGTGTGGGTGTAGCAGGACAAAATGTGGAAAAGCTCAAGTACTAGTAGTTTTTACAACAAGCTGCATTGGGTTACAGGAAACCTGTCGATACGTCATGGAAATTAAAATGGGTGAGTTATTGATGGCTCGTCAGTGCCGACTCACTGCTGTGGCTCTCTGAAGGCCGACTGAAACTGTGCAATCATCATCCGTCATCTTTTGTTCCCAGTGACAGTGTCATGTCATTACTAATCAGCATAAACGAGACATGCAGTATGATTAAAACAGTAGGTGAATAGGAAGGCACCAGCCAGAGCTTTGAAAGATGGTTTGGATTTTTGTTAAATACAACTCTTCGAAAGGCTAGAAAACAAGTGGAGCTAGACGGCTGCACGTAACCACCATCATATTGCCAATTTCTAGTGAAAAATTTGTAGCCTTTGGTCACCAGGATGTTGGTTCTCTAAACGTTTTCGAGCTCATTCCAACTTAAAGTTCTAAATTAGAAATGTTGGACAAGTTTTTACTTAATTGCGAAGATGTTTTAGAGAAAACAATGAATTAAAGAACAATCAGCTATTTCTACCTGTAGAGAAACAGTGATTGAAGAAAAAAAGAACATAAAACGAGGATGCAGTAATGAGCAATGTTGACAAGGGGATCTATTTGACAAAAAGACAAAATCCGTGAGTAAGCAGAGCTTTAGAAAGGCCAGAGGTTAAGCACTAATTTTAAAGGATCCAAATCAGAAACAGGAAAGATTGGAGTGAGCACTTTTACTTTCCCAAAATATCCTCAATGCAGGAAAAGTGGGTGAGCTTACTTGACAACAACTAGGTTAAGAGTAACAAAGTGTTTTTTGTTTTTTTTTTGCTATTGTTTCTAACCACGTTTTGTCTTTGTGCTATAAAGCAAATTAAAATCAGTGGAAAAAGCAAACACTAATTAACAGTTGCAGCATTTTTCTCAATGTCTGAGCCAAACAGTGAATATTTTAACTTCCTTTCTAATCGTCATGTGTAGCATTAGCTCAAAGTGACTTTTAGGGTCCATTGACATGTTGAATGCTGACCGTGTGCTTAAAAAAAGCGGACTTTTTAGCTGCTTCCATTCACTTCTGCTGTGTTTTACTAATATAAAGTAGTCTGGTGACAGTTGTTTATAGCGTTTGTTTGGGTAAAGCACAACCCACAAAAGGAGGCCTTAGTTTTCGACGCGCCTGTCGCAGGTTCGATTCCCCGTCTGGTGACCTTTGCCCCATGTCTTCCGTCTCTCTTCACCTTCTTTTCTTGTCTTAGCACTTTCAAATAAAAGCCACTAGAGCCAAAAAAAACCCTAAAAAAATATATTGTGGCTTTTTGTTTGTACTGCCTTTTAAACATGAGTGACAGATTTTTTTTTTTAAGATTGCCCCACCTTTATAAAAAATATTTCTCATGCAACATTTAAGAGTCATTAAGTTGACTAAGTGTAAGAATAAGTGACACTGCCTAGGTGAGCTCATACTCTTTATAAAAATAAAAAAAAAGAAGCCATTAGCTCTTTAAAAATGACTGAGATGACTCACCAGTCAAACCGAAGGTTAACTACAGACCAGGTGATTTATAGTGAGGAACATATATTTTAAAGCAACCACGGCGCTGTACGAGGAGCACTTTCATTCAGCTCTCGAGACGCTTACTGACTACTTGACATAAGACGGTTGAGGAGCCAAACAGCTGCATGCTAACCTGTCCCCGCTCTCTTCACGCCAACAAAAGGAAACGGGGGGTGGTTTAATCACGCTGAAGCCGACTCTGTTCAGCTGGTTGGCTCGTCAGTCTTGTTTGAGCTGCCGGACAGCTGACTGAGTAAACGGAGCAAAAAGCACTGCCTACACCGAGAGAGAGGCGGGAAGAAAAAAAACAAAAACAGACTACAAACAAACAACTTGTTTCAGTCTGGCCCCGCAGAGCTGGAAGTGTCTGTTTTTCCTCCCTTTAAAGGTCATAAAGGGAGGAAAGTTGAGAAAATATAGCGGTGCTGTGAAATATCAATTTGTGCATGCACACAGCAGGACAGGAGCACCCCGTTGGAGGTTAGATTTTTCATAAAAGGTAAATGAGAGCAGAAAGCAAGAGAGAAGATATGAAAACATCAGGGAGGGTGAAAGCATACCTGCAGGATCAAATAAAAGCTGAGGGAATACTAACCAGGCGTTTGCGCTTCTTGTTTTTCGACAGGATAACAGCTAGGATCCCAACGATGACACCCTGCAGGAAACAGGCTGATGAGATTAAAAGAAAATTACCAAGAGCGCGTGTCCGCCAAAGAAAGGTGATGGATTGGTCACATTGAACAAAAGTGATGCTAACGTACCCCAAAATTTCGATTTCGCAAGCTCCAGCTCTCCTTTGGGTTCATCAAAATTCACAGAAGGATAACTTTGTAGATATCCTTCTATTGCCATTGAGGCGGTTTTAAATGCCAGAAGACAAGAACAACAAAAGCAACAACATCATCTGGCTCAGTCATGTTCTAAAATTCTTCCAATTAAGAGTTTCTGCAGGCGTCACTAACTCAAATTTATCAGGGGTCTATTAGCAACTGGTTAGCGGTAGCATTGGCCGCATCGAGTCACAGAACGCCTCGACGACGTCTGTGTGCACCTCAAACTTTTGTCCAACACAATAGTTGCAAGAAATAAAAAACGCACGCAATATACGAGATTAAATAGTCCCGTCAACAGAAAATTTACATGTGATTAACTTATTAAAGGATAACTTACTTTTTAGAGTGAATTTAAGACATTTTAAGACCTTAATTTTAGATCCGTGAATTTATTACTTTTTAAACATGCGACGGGTCCCCGAAATCCAAATTCATTTTAACAAAAATTCACACAAAAGACTAAACAAAGCAATTTTTGACCAAAGGACAAAGTCTTAATAACCTCAAATCATCACCTCTCCACATGACAGTATAGACATTTTATTTTAAAAATATATGTTTTTTATACATGTTAAAATGATCAGTTTGCCTTGACATTATTAGACAGTCTCCCGACCCCACTGGGGACAAGGGTGTTAGAAAATGGATGGAGTATTAGACAGTAAAACATATGAGCTACATAAATACGCCACTCAGTCAGAACCAACCAATCAGAGCCAGGAGAGGGGGGGTCTTAGCGCTGTCAATCACTGTCGTGTACTTGCCGCTCACATATTCCCACTTGCTCTTTGCTACGTTGTCGCTGGTTCACCAAAACAGAGCCTGCCACGAATGCTAATAGTAGTCGGCATTGCCATCAACGACGGCGGAAAACACATTCATCTGGAACGGTAACTTGTTTCGCCGCCATTAACCTGTTTAGCAGCAGTACACAAGGATGACTAGCAGCGCTGAGACCCTCCTCCTGGCTCTGATTGGTTGTTTCTGACCTAGAGCTGTGAATTTCTTAAGACGGCAACAGAAACTGAGGGAAGAGGAGGAGGAGCTTGATTTTTTCACAGACCGTTTGTCTCATGGCGACGGTTTTAACAAACAAGGCCGAATATGGTGACAGTTAACAAATATGGAAAAACAGGTTGTTGTAAAAGTGACATACAGCAGCTCTAACCGACACTGAACAGGTTTAAGATGGTTGTTCTTCACACTTCAGTTGTAGAATTTCAACTTGTGTATTAGAACATGTTTTTAAGAATGAACAAAAACAAAAACTTGTCTATATCATCATTAAAAAAAAAAAGAACAAGTATTAATCTTTTTTAGGATTTCAAAATAAAACTGTCCTTGCAAGACTTCAGGGTTGGGGGATAAAAAAAAAATATTCCCAACGCAACAAGTTTATGTGCTGAAGACCATAAAGAAGGAAAGCAAAAGCAACAATTCTGGTTCAGAAAATTTGAGCCTGATTACATTCAATAACCAACAAACGAAAAGAAAAACAAAAGAAACGGGGAAAAAAAAAAGAATAATTCCGTGCTTCTCCGCAGAGCCCGCCCAGCACTCACCAACATGCCGGAGAAGAGCGTGACCACGTTGGAGATGGCATAGGCCATGCCTCGCGCCCTCTCGTGCAGGTTGATTTGCCGGAGCACGATGCCGTGCACCAGCGCCCCCAGCAGGAAGTTGACGTGACCGACGAGGATGACGCTCAGACCCATCCTCATCAGGGCCAGCGGCTCCTCCAGGTTGTCGCAACACATGCCTGGACGTGGAGAGCTGGGGGTTACACACCGAGTGACAGAAATCCCCGACAGCGTTACGTCAGGCATGGACCTTGTCGTATCGATCGGCAGCTGGGTCAAACGCACCGCGGATGTCACCTGTGTTAATGATTGGCTGCTGAGCACATAACTACAGTACAGCTTGTGTACACAGAGACAGACCCAAACCAGACTACAGAACGCGTTTTGGTTTGTACCACGGAAAACTGGTGCAAACCAGGTTCTGAAAGGATCTTTAGATCGTCTAATCAAGGGTATTCATTTGAAAATTTAATGTTCAGTCACGGTTAATGGTTTTGGCAAGAAATCCTACCTAAATATTTTGATACGCGTTTGACCGAAGTTGTTGGTTCAGCCTATTTTTAGACTCTTTTATAATGTTTGGTGTCAAGCAGAGACTGGTGAGGACGATGTCCTTTGGGTTGATTTATGACTGAATATATCAGCTTAGTTTAAAAAAAATAATAATAAAAAATAAAAAATTTATTCATATTCAGTTTAAGCTCATCTAGTTGCAGCATTAATAGTAAAGTCAAACTTGTTGGCAAGCTGAAGATTCAGTTTTCTACTGATACCAAACATAATTTCCTACTCTGTATTGAAAGTGTTTTGTTTGGTATCACAGATTTCAAGGCGGACGACTCCTCTGCCATATTTCTTATCAATTATTTGTTTCTTGCCAAGTTTCATATTCACACACGTAAAGCAACGCTTAACAAACCGCTTTTTTTGTTTTGCCCCGTTTGTGATGGATGCAAAAACTGTATTCATACAATCTCAGATTCAAACAACAAAAAGGTTGAAATGCATACAACTTAATTCTGTAACTTATATTAGCTTTTTTTTTATTCGCTTTTAGTTCTGTTATGTCATTTGTTTAGTTTTAGGTTCTATATTGTTTTTTTTTCTTCTGTTGTGTCCCCTGTTCTTGGATATGAAATATATTTTTCAGAACTGCTGCACTACTTTTAAGAGAACTTCTAAATAAAGTTGCAAAAAAAAAAAAAAACATTATATGAAGTTTAATTTCTTTCCATATTTTTCTGCTTGTAGGATTATCTAAATTCTACTCAGATATACTGATTATTATTTTTTTTAAGTGCTCAGATGAAGTGTTTGCACATTGATAAACCCATTTCATTGGTTACATTTTTTTTTTCTTTTATCAGTGTAACCAAACTAAACCGACTCTGTTTTAATCTTTTACTCTAGCTACTTTTCCAATCTTTACATGTGAGGAATTCCATACTGACAGTCCGTAACGACCCAAGACATCTCATGTCCTGAGGCAACAACCTGAGTTTGGCAGAGCGGTACAGCAGGATATTTAACTAATACGGCTGCGGATTCCAAACAGACCTGTCATCTCTAAGTCAGAGATTAAAACGAGGCAAAAATGGTTTAAAACAGCTGTAAAAACAAACAAAAAAAAGCGACATTTTTATCGTTTAAATGTATTTTTGAAAGAGGTTTTTCAAAAATATAAATACCTTGCGCCAAGTCCGACACCTAAACACAGTATTCCACACTCGGTGCAGCCGGACAGGTGAGTTAGTTACCTGCGAAGCCCATCTCTATTAGGTGACCATGAGGTGTGTCTGACGACGTTATCCTGTGTGGTCAGGTCTCAGCGCGTGCTCCCGCTCCTCCTCCGTCAGGTCAGACAGCCGCCGTGACACCTGTGATTCTCTGGCTTTTCAAAATAAGAGAAACGCCCGTGGGAGTGCTGAGGTTTTCTCACTCCAAGAGAGACGGAGTGGCGTTGTTGTAGTGGGAAATTGAGGAAGCAGGGACGGCGTTTCATTTCAAGGCGCGTTCAGTGTTGAGTGAGCTGCTTTGCGAAACGCCTCTCTTATTTCGAAAGTCCGTCTGCTAATTAGCAGCTATGCTAATTAGCAGTTATTTTGTTATGGTGTAGAAATGTTCAAATTGTTTAGTGTGGCTTATATCACATTTGTTCTTGGACACAGAAGTGAACTTTATACATCTGCTAAGATAATAACTGTTGGAGTTTAAAAAAATTAAACAAGTTACATACGTTTCATTATGGCTGATTTTGATTAAAGGAAATGCTGCAGGTTTAATAGCAGCACTAAATAAATATGTTATATCAACAAAATTAGTTTAACTATAACTACAAATGAACATGATTTTGTTTAAAATTATGTTCATTTTTATGTGTTTTACAGGCACATAATTCAATTTTATAGCACAGTCAAGTAACAATGACCATTTCAGTTGTTATAAAAATGCTATATAAGCCAAATAAATGACTTAAAAGAAATTTGATTTTGTAATTTCACACGTTTTGGACCTCTCTTTCTTTAAAAATTCCTGCTCTTTCTGAAACTCCGCCTTCAGAAAGTCATCACAACATTCCTCCTCTATTAACTGTTTAACAACATTTTTACCAGAAGTGGCTCCTATAATGAGCTCAGTAGATGCGCATTTCCACCATCTGCTAATTGCCACTGGCTAGTCTGAAGGAGCTGAATTGGGAGGAGAATGAGGAAAAATGTTAAACAAGGCAATAATTAAACATTTTGGCCTACATTTGATGGAAATTAGTGGTCAAAGATGCCCTCCAAATTGAGGCCTGTTAAAGCATGGGTAGAATCCTCTTACTGTATATAGCAGTCTAGTTTCTAAAAGAAAATCAAATTCTCCTAAAAGGAACCCGAAACCTAATTTATACTGTAAATCCAGGGCAACTGGAATAAATGCTTTGAAATATGTGTAGGGAGCTTACACTGTGTAAATATTTATGACATTTCTGCCACCAAGTGGAGAAATGGTGCTACGAGAGAAAAAGTGAAGTAAATCATTAGCGTCAGAAAATATTCATATGTTGTCTTAAGCACCTGTATCTTTGTCTTGCATAGTCATGTAGCTGGTTAGGTTCAAGTGACACTTTTTCCAGGCTTTCGTCTGTAACTCATAAAGATGTTTATGTATTCAAAACCTTGCTCTGATGTGAAAGATGACTGGCAGCCATCAAAACTGAGTCGTTTTCTTGACCAATTGTTCCACACATCGGCTATTTTTAATTTGCTACCATGAAAGCTGACAAATAAAGATATACAATTAAAAACTGCAAATGTGGAGCACAGATAAAATTTTGTCTGTCCTGGGAGAAAAATGTTAGGAACTCATGCAGCATCTATGGAGTAGCAGCAAGTGTTCAGTCACCATGGTAACTGACTGTTTGCTAGTTGGTAGTGGTAGTCTAATGGTTAAAATAAATAAATAAGTAAATAAAACAGTTGAAACCAGACGTTTATATACATTTTAAAAAAGAGACAACAGTTTTTGTCTCTCTATCTGAAAGTGAATTAGACCAAACGTCTTTTGTTTTAGGTTAGTTAGAGTTGCCAAAATTATTTCTATTTGCTAAATGTCAAAAATAATGAGACAAAGAATCTTTCAGAGATTTATTAATTAATGTCTTAAACCTTTATTTCCTGTGGTCTGTCGCAGACTATTGTCATATTTGGAGGAAAAAGGAGTAACCTTGTAAGCAGAATCCTGATGTGATGGACTGAAATGTGTTCATCATATATAGAGGTATATTTACTCTTTCTTCTCATATCTACGTATTGTACACATTACAGACTTAAATATTAATGTTTACATTTATAAAATGTCTCCCAGCAGTTTGGGTTAAATGTAATTTTAATTTAGTAGATGTAGTAGCCAGTGCGACCAGCAGGGGGAGTCTAGCACTTCTGAAATCTATAAAGAGCACAGAGCTACTTCGTCTGTTCAGAGGACAGAATGTTTCTATTTATTGCGTTATTCCCTTTTTTAGGTATGAGTTTAATCATTAATTTACTCGTACTGTTGTAAGTTGTTTTACTGTAAAAAGCTTGCGAATACGTTTTGTTGTTAACTACAGTTATACTTCTTGTTAGTAGATAAAGTTTGCCACAGTCAGTAGCTCACAACAGACGATGCTAACCCATGTATGAACTTAGCATCATACTGAGTATTCTAGCTGTAGACTCCCTTTGAACATATTATAAATGTTGCATATATTTTCTGAAATAAATTAAGGCATTGCTGAGCAAACAGTTTTGGGCTTTGGAAAATGTGTTATTCAGAAATATTTGTTATTACAGTAAATTTAATTATTTTGCATCTGTTATTTGTTACCTTCATGTTCATGTGCTAGATAAAGACCTCTTATAAACAATTGCATGGTTCATAAGAAAACCATGCTATTGTTTTGTGCGTATCGATGTACACAACAATAACTCATTCAATACACACTATAGCAAAGGAAAGAACATGTTTGTGGCTCATTTCTTGAATTATTCCCCTTTTCTGGACTTTTACATTTGGAGGCATTGCCAGGATTTGAACCCAGGTTCTGAGGTACACCAAAGAGCAAATAACTTGGAAGAGGAACTGCACGACACGAGACTCAAGCTAGAAAAACGTGAGTTTAACAAAAGTGACGTTGGCGTATGCAGTGTGGCAAAAAAAGGATTGAATGCCAGTGAGGACATTCTATCCTCAGAGCTCCTCATGGAAAATAAAGCCCTCCAAAGTCAGTTAAGATCTTCCCAAGAAAAAGAGGCACTTTTACAGAGAGAGATGCAGGACAGTACGGCGTTATACAAAGAAGTTCTTGCTAAACTTCAAAATGATATTATCAGCCTGTCAGAACAGGTGGCAACATTACAGGAAGAGCTTGAAATAGAAAAAACAAACAACTCTCAAAATACAAACAAGTATTTTCTTAAGATCATAAAAGATGAAAACATAGTTCAGTGTGCAGAGCTGAAGAAGGCCTTGGCACTGATGAGAAAGACGTCTGCAGAGAAGGAGAGGCATCTACAAGAAGAGTTGAAGAACGTGAAAGAGTCCTCCGAGAAACTAAACGGTAATTACCAAAGTTCTGTGAGAGTCCTGGTACAACAAGTAGAGTCGTTAAAGAAGAAGCTGAGAGACAACGAAGAAGCTCACGC
>CAEGAE010079147.1:0-32248 GCA_903067095.1 Girardinus metallicus | reverse complement strand
TGATGTCCTTACACAGCTCTCTGGTCTTGGGCATTGTGGAGATGCTGGAGTCTGATTGATTGAGTGTGTGGACAGGTATCTTTTATACAGGTAACGAGTTCAAACAGGTGCAGTTAATACAGGTAATGAGTGGAGAACAGGAGGGCTTCTTAAAGAAGAACTAACATGTCTGTAAGAGCCAAAATTCTTACTGGTTGATAGATGATCAAATACTTATTTCACACAATAAAATGGAAATTAATTATTTAAAAATCATACATTGTATTTTTCTGGATTTTTGTTTTAGATTCCATCACTCACAGTTGAAGAGTACCTATGATAAAAATTACAGTCTTCTACAAGCTTTGCAAGTGGGAAAACCTGAAAAATCAACAGTGTATCAAATACTTGTTCTCCCCACTGTACATGTGTGTTTCTACCCAGAGGAAGCATGAAACACTTTTCCTCCAGGTTATGTCTGTGCTTTTTATCAAACAACAACAATACCTCAAAATGCTTGTGCACCTCTTCTCGTTTTTGCTCTCGTATCTTGGGGTCAACCCTATTACAAAAAGCATCAGGTCAAGCATTTTCTGTCAGAACCACCAGCTGAGGGAGCTAGAGTCACATTTCACTGTAACATACATAAAAGTGGAATCTGCCTCCTGTATTTTTCTGAAGCCGAAAACATTCAGTTGACTGTTTGGTTGACCTGTGCTCGGCCCTCCTCTCTGCCTTTGCCACCCAGGACGTTGTGCCAGCTGCGGGGAGAACGTGGTGGGCGAGGGCACAGGCTGCACCGCCATGGACCAGGTGTTCCACGTCGACTGCTTCATCTGCATGACCTGCAGCAAACCCTTGCGCGGCAAACCCTTCTACGCTGTGGACAAGAAGGCGTACTGTGAGCCCTGCTACATCGTAAGCTACATCCATAACTCTTACCTCACCGTGTCACACTCTTGATTGTTCATGTAGACTTATTGGCTTTTTGTTGCAAGTTGTCTCAACCTTCTCTGTAAATCCCTTTTCAACATGATCCTCTACGTGTCGCCTTGTCTTGCCTTGTCTGTGACACAAGGCAAGATTTTAGCAATATTCTTGGAAAAGCAGGTTCAGTCACTCACAATACTTTAGACTTTAAGTTGGGGATTATCAAAAGCTAGCCAAGATTCACAAAACCATTTTTAGCGATCAGGCAGTCATGTTGTTCTCACACTTATTACAAATCCGCTAACACTTGTCTTAAGCCACATTTCCTTTTCAAATGTGCGCAAATTTTTGTTGGTGTTCTGCTAATTTTTTTGCAATTCCAGTGTTTTAATTACATAAGAAATGAAATTAAAATCGCACACGAATAAGCTAGTTCACGCGATAAGTCATTCAAAAAAAATGGCAGCGACGGATGTAAAGAGTGGCATGAGAAATATTCATGACTCAGCCATGATGCTAGCGCTCATCATCTATTAGCCAATCATAGGAGTCATCAGCATCTGGTTTAGGCTTTGGAGTGACGAGGCCCATATACGTGGGAGTGGCTACACAGGCGGCGTTTTGGGGAAATTTTACAGGAGACTTGTGGATTCAACATGTTCAAATGACACAACTTTTAGTTAACTGTGTGATGCTGTGAGAGCTCTGGTGGAGCCAGCGGCACATTGTCCGAAAAAACAAAAACAAGCCGTCATCATCCTGCTGCTTCCTGTCATCGTCTTCATGGCTGTTGTCAATAGTAACATCCGGCTGTTGATAATGTGACTCATATAATGCAAAAATAGCGTTTCCATTGCGAAATGCATATATTTAGATACGGCTGAAATAGCACCTCATCCTAGCGTAAAAATGTTTGATAAAGAAACGTGAGCTTTTTTTTTTGCTGTTTTTTTTTTTTTTTGCTGTTTTTTTTTTTTTTTTTTTTCAAAATTGTTCGTAATTTTAATTTGCACAGAAACTCAGCTGTTGACGCCATCATGTCAGTATGGACCGAAATCTCTGGGGAATGTTCCTGATATCTTGTTGAATTGACAGTTCTGAAGGCGATTTGGGTCGAGCCTGTCATCGATGAGGTGTTCCTAATAATAAAGCCACAACTAGATGACATGTGTCAAGACAGACTTCATAGAAACAATGTAGTGTTTACATTAATCAAGGTCCCATCACACCACCAGATGGATCACTCCATCCATCAGCCAAAATTTGTTGTTTTTTTGGGGGTTTTTTTACAGCAATTGTATCTCATTAAAACTGTTGGGATTTTTTATTATATCTTAAAAAATGTTTGATGGAATTCAGGCTAATTTAGTCTGATAACGTGGAAAAGGCCGGAGAAAACTGGAGCAGTTTGAGCAGAAAGAGACTGTTTTTTTTTTGTTTTTTTTGTCTTTTCAGAATATTTAGATTTAACTTTTTTTTATAAGATGCACTAAAACAAACTCCACTCCCCTCAAACCAGAGGAACGATCTATAAAAAAAAAAAAAAACACACAAAAAAAAAAAAAACACATGAAGTCCTTATAAATGCAAGGGCTTATTTAGGAAACCTTGGCCACTAATTAAGTTGGGTTCACAGAGTAGGTTACCTTGTAACCATGGAAACCGACCCAGCGTTTCTGCCATCAGCGGGTCAGCAGACTAACATTTGGTACCTATTTTACATAATAGGCTTCAGCAAACACACACAGCCACACCAAACGCTTTTTATTCTGCCCTTTCGGATCAAATTTTCCTATCCCAGGTTATGATTCCATATTTCACCTCACTTGCATTCAGAGATTGTTGAGTACAAAACTTTTACACTTTTTCACATGACTCAACAGAATAATGTGTGAGATTTTGCAATCACTGCTGATCATGTTGGATGCAAATCTTCAGCAATATCTTCCCTCCACTTTTTGTCTAGTCTGTACAACGACCCAAGGTTTACCAGAAAAGTCGTCTGCCGGACAGAAATTCCAGAAATTAGCAGGGTTATTTTTAATTTTCAGGGGTGGGGGTATTATTATTATTATTATTATCACTCCAAAAATGTATGAGCAGTTTTCTTGTCAATGTGTTGCACAACAAATGTAAAAGTGCTTCCTTTGTCAGGAAAGACGCATCATCCGGTAAGACCACAGGGGAATCATTTAGCAGAAGTGCCCAGCCCTCCCCAACAGCTGGAGCTGAGAGGGTTTGAGTTTCTCACGGTCAGCCGTACATGGCAACGAGTTGAAAAATGAGTTAACAGCTTTAGAGAATTTTCCTTCGGCCACATTGGAGGAGTTTCAGCACGGCCTATTTAAGATCATTTTGTACAAGTTTAGACCTTAACTTTGCCTCCTTCCTTTTACTTTTTTTAAAGCCAGTCAGAGGTGGACTTGACGATGTGCTTTGAGTCATTGTCCTGTTGCTAAACTCAATTGAGCTTAAGGTCATGAACTAATGGCCAGCTAGCCTTGTTCAGAGGGCTCAATTTGTCCGGGCACCAGACCTTAACGCTACCACCGCCATGTTTAGCTCTTTTGCTGAAAATGTTTTGATTTTGCACCAAATGTAACAGGAGTCTCTCTCTCTCTCCCTGTCTCTCTCTGTCTCTCTCTCTCTTTCTCTCTCTCTTTCTCTCAACCTCCACTTTTATTTCGTCAGAATATTTTCTAAAATGATTTGAGAATAATTGAGACAGTTATTTGGCAAATGTGAGATGGATCTTCATGTTGTTCTTTGTCAGTAGTGGCTTTTCCTTGGACCTCCCCCATTGATTGTTCCCATTGTCTCCCTGATTGTTGAATCATGAAAACTAGGGATGCACCGATATTAGTTTTCTGGCCGATCTTGAAATTCCGATTTTGAACCAGTTTTTTTTTGTCTGAAAAGTCGTTAAATATAACGTCAAAGTCACTAAGTTGGCAGCAATAGGGAGACAGTTGGAGACTATTGCTAACTGCGCACATGCGGACGTGACCTGGTGGGTAGGTCTGTCAGTCAGCGCTCTGTCATGGTAGAGCAAAAGGGGACCAGGGTTGCCAGATCTGACTGGCCATTTTCAGTCCAGAAAAAACCCGCCCAACTCAAAAAAAAAAACAGCTCAAATCTCAACCTCGTATGAAATTCATGTTGATAGAGCTGGCTGTAGTCAGTCTTGTGTCCCATATGTCATTGATTGGATTCAGACTTGTGACAATTCACAACATTTTAGGTCGCCCTTTATTATATTCCTACCAGAACCAGAAGGGACCTCTAAAGACTTTACCCCTTGAACACAATGACACTTGAGTTTTTTTGTGTCCTTAAATCGTGATGTTGCCCTGGGATTTTGCAGTGCTGTTTTACAGCAACAACATCGTAACACTTGATGAACCGATCACTAATCATCGACGATGTCACGGTCGACAGATTAATAAAATAACCGGTAAGATAAGTGCAATAACACAGCATTTTATTAAAAGTTTTGTGCTTTCCTGCCACATAATGACAACTATTTCTGCCATTTTGAAAGAATTTCCTGTGACCAGTAAGTTTGTCACATGCAGATACTCGTGAATCTGTTTTTAGATTCTCTGAAAGAACATGCTTTAGCACGTTTTTAACAGTGTTTTTCACCTTTAAGCTTTTGCGCTGTAACTGAAAAGCAGCGCAAATTTTAACAACCCGCACCAAAGTAGTTTTTTTTCTGCCATATGAGTTCAAAAGCGTCTCAATCTGGGAACACAAAGAGGACGCTGGTTGATTTTCGGGAGGTGGATAAGGTGGATGGATAAGATTGATTTTACATGCAAGTATCACCGATCGCTGATCATCCAAAATTGAGACCAAAGTCTTGATGTATTTGAACTCTGATTTCAAGTGAAACCTGCAGAGCTTTAGAAGTTGCTCTGGGTTCCTTATTGACTTCCTAGATGAGATGTTGATGTGTTGCTGTTGCGTGTTTGGTCTTCATTTGTGGATAGTTCCTCTCAATCTGGTTCACTGGAGTCCTAAAGCTTTAAAAATTATTTTAGTGTCTTATTACAGGAGCATCTCTGAACAAACTGCTGATTTATTGCAGACACTTTCAAAATTTTTAAGACTAATTAGTCGATGCGAGTTCTTGTGAAAACACAGTTGTTCAGTGTTCTGCAGAAAACGCCTTAATGTGCAGAAAAAGTCTGGACAGCGAGCCTCATGACAGTCGGAGCCGAGGCAGGCCGTCTCGGAAGTCATCTCTCTTCAGGGGCACTCACTGTGATTGTGGTTGTCTCGTCTGGAGGTTCTCCAACTCCGACACACGCTCTAAAGAGGAATGGGATCATTTAAGAACTTTATTTATGCATTTCATCAGCATAAATGTTCTTCTGGCACTAGATCAAAAGGGTGGAGGAAATCTGAATTTCTTAATGAAAGTAATTTTTTCTTTTATTCCCATCCTGAGGGCCGTGCGCCTCGGTTACGATTAGGGAGCGAACTCGAAGCCCTGAGCCTCTGAGGAGGAGTGTTGGAGCCCACTGAGCCAAAACTTCAAACTCCAGTCAGTCCAGGAATGTCTCGGATCACATTCAGCAAGGTGGTTTGGTTGTGTTTATTTTAGATTTTCTAACTTTTATCCCCCACAAAAAGCAGTATTCGGTTTAGTTGGTGAGCTGTTCTTAATTTGCCAAAGATGATTCCGTTTGAGGGAAACAGATTTTTCCAACAGGTACGTTACAGGATACAGCACTGATCTGACGTCCGTGAACTTAACCGGCAACTGATTAGGTTTATATATAGTAGTGCTTTCAATCGATTATAACATTTAATCAGATTAATGACACTCTAGCGCTGTGGTCACTATGCTTAACTTTCTAAGCCTAAGAACATTGTCAAAAGTCTGGGAAAATCTTTTATTGTCTCAAATCAAACATCTTGGTTTTCATCTTAAAGAAGTTTTAAAATAAGTGATTTTGTTTCAAACGTTAAGTTGGAAATAGTACCTGTCAATTGGCTGTACTTCAGAGGAAGGATAATTCATCGCTGCTTTATGTACATACCACGTTCATTTTATCCAGACTGTCATCAGAATTTTTTAAAGTGAAATTTGTTGCTGAGCACATCTGTCGTCTCTCCTCATTCATCTTTTCACTTGAAAGAAACACAAGCTAAAAACCAGCTAGGATCTAGTAAACGTTTCTCCAACCGACTCAAAATCATCACGTCGTCTTAAAAACTGGAAGCTTATTTCCCGCTTTTGGTTTTGGTCATGTGTTCTCTTCATGTGAAATGGATTTTCTTTCCAACAAGGCATTGGCACCCTGTCACATTTGATGTAGAACATCTTCCAGGTGGACGGAGCGCCCCTGGGGGAAACTCGCCCTGAGTAGACACCATCACTCCATTTGCCAGGAACCGCAGGAATACGCTTTTCGCACACCGATTGCCGTCCAACAAAGTATACTGCCGTGTATCAAAGTAGGCGATCAGCAGGGCGCTTATCTCGGCCTCCCCTTTACATACACGGGTTGGGGGAACAATGGCGGCATTTGAAGCGGGCGAGCCGTATCTCTTTCGCGGCGTGATTTGCCTCGTTCAGACCGTTTGCCTAGATGTTACTGATTCCTTTTAGTAATGCAGAGGAACTCTCCCACACCTGTTATCGTCGTGGCTCTCGCTTCCTGGTTTTTACAGGCTGCTATCTCTCTCTCTAGCCAACCTCACACTGCTGCGGCCTTCCCTCCACCCCGGATTTATCGCCGCCTATTTGAATATGCCTTGTTGCTGATAAACTCTACAGCCATGCAATGAATGTCCCGTTTTGCATGGAGTGATTCAGAACTGTGGTAATGCGAGAGCATCGGCACGTCATTGTTTTTTCGTTTCCTCTCTCTTTGTCTCATGAGCTTTTGCCTGAGGTGTCCCCCCCGTCCCTATTGCTTCCACTTGCTTGGTGTATAATCATGTAATAGAACTGACAGGCTGTGAGCACACACACACACCACCCAGCAAGGCGTCCATCACTGCAAACGACAAACGGAGCTTTCAGCTTTACTGCCACCAAGTGTTTTCCAAGAAAGCTCTCCGGTGAAGTGGCTTCCAGTCGATTCAGAGCATCGCTGGCTAAATAGCGGATAAATCAGATGGCATCTGGAAGCTCGGAAAACTGGATGCCAGAGGAAGCCAGTGACAGAATAACTCACCATACGGATCGTCCAATCAGGACACTTTGCTCCCAAGATGTTAATTCTAGACAGATGAGAAAAGGCGGTATTGATACAGAGTGCCTGTCCATTTAGGATTCGATATCCTGTAACTTCAAAGTGCGATGAAGTGAAATATTACACTGAAGTCTGTGGAAGAGGATCAGGGTCACTGAGGGGAAAAAATGTTCTGACTTTCTGAGAGTCAGAATTTTTTTCACAGAATTTTGACTTTTGATCTTAGAGGGTTAATGTCAGAATTGTGAGGGAAAAAAAATCTGAATTGTGAAATCTTGTTGAATCTCATGTAAAAAAAAGAATTCAGGCAATGGTAAAGACGAAAGGTCGCCCAATCCAGTACTCACGAGTGGCACCCAATAAA
The DNA here is from genome assembly GCA_903067095.1 of Girardinus metallicus. NCBI lineage: Eukaryota > Metazoa > Chordata > Actinopteri > Cyprinodontiformes > Poeciliidae > Girardinus > Girardinus metallicus. The sequence continues at coordinate 24,766 of CAEGAE010079147.1, read as the reverse complement.
ATGGCGCTCTTACTTTACCTCTGAAACCAGAACAGAACATCAGTGTTCTGTGTTTCTCCAGCTCTCACATCTTCATTTTAAAAGTCAAAATGTTCTCAATTAGTGGGGATTATAAGAGTTAAGGCATCTATTAAGGATGGGAAGGAAGGGTAATTTTCTTTGTGCTCTCACTTTAGGAACCGTGCCTCAAACCATGAGAGCACATTAGTTAGCAGAGCTGAAAGCAGCTGGGACCCGTCACATATCTGATAGCCGTGCTGGTCTTTGAAGAGGTTCAGCAGTGGGATTCGGTGTCACCGAGGTTAATTACTTACGCAGGTTACCATGCCTACTGTTCTCCGGATCATATCTGCCTCGTTACCACAGCAGTGCGTTACTTAAGTGCCATATTTCCTCTGCCAACTTTGGGTCTGCCGAGTTAATTTCTTTTCAAAGCGTTCTTTAGCAATCATTTTATTTCAGACTCTGGTGATGAACAGCAATGGTTTTGGGTCCTGTGTGACTCAGAATCGCCGTTCTGCCTTCCTGTTGATTCTCGTGCTCAGAAGCAGACCCTCCGGAGGGCAGCGGGTTTAGAGGTAAAGTAACAAAGCGAGTTTCATTCTTAAAGAAAACTAATGAAAGGATGTGCCGAGACAAAGAGCTTCATCTATTTCAGCCTCTTTCTTTACCAAATTTTTGAGACCACCAAGGTCACGGACGCCATAAATGTAATAAAGCTTATTATCTTTATGTCATTTAAAATAAATTGGCTTTTTCATCCTGCTGTTGTAAAAGACAAGCGCCTTGAACTAGTAGCCATTAGGAAGCATGATTGGCTGATGAGCTTTTAACCCCGGCACTTTGCTTGAGTGTCTTGGAAAGTCAGAACTCTTCCGCTGTCTGTCTGTTTTCCCTCTTTCAATAGCTTATCAATTTAACTAAATCTGTTTAAGTCTGTTAAAAAAGGAAAGAAAAAGTATGTGTGCGTTGCCCTCAACCCCAGTAACTCAGCCACAAGTTTCAGTGGAATTTCAAGGTAAGCGCTACAAACGCACCAATCGGAGAGGCCGTTTGAGTAAAGGTTTAACCTGCAGGTACTACTTTAAGCAAGTACAGGCTTTCCTTTGAGAACTATAATTAACAGCATTCAAATTCATTTTTTGTGGTATTTCTGCTGTGAGTTCTTTTTATATTTGTAGAGTAGACAAGGTCCAAATGTGTGAGAGTAAAGTCTGTTTTACAAATGATTTATAGTTGACATTTAAATATTTAAATATATCCTAAATGTGCTTGAATAGTTTCCTAGCTTACTTTTGGTGATTTCTCAGATTTAAACACCTCATTGATACTGAGTTCTGTTGGAGTTCATTCATTTTTGTCTCTGTGCTCCACCAGGTCCGTTAACCAGTTTCAGGACCCGACTAGAACCCCTAAGTGTAAATTACCTTGAGAAATAATGAGATTTGGTTATATATGAAATCAGGCTTTAATGCTGAAAAATGATGAAATGTTACAAGCCACGAGTTTAGCTTTTTATTCTTTTCTGCAATCTGTACCCTCCAAGGCTTGTCTAATCAGTTTCAGTCTGTTTATGTATGACTGCCGGCAGACACACATAAACATGGTCATGTAAGTGTGCGTGTAAGCAGATTAAAAAGTAGGCTAAAAGAGGTAGAGGAAAAGATAGAACCTATAACAGTTCTGCTAATGCTAAAGCACTACACCAACACAGTATTCAGCAGAAGCTAATGCTAAAATGTTAAATTCAGTATTAGCTAATGCTAACCCTAAAAAATAGATGGGGAAAAATAGATGGAAATGAGAAGTGAAAACAGAACTGCTGCATAAACGGGCTTCCTCCATGTAGAAACGGCTTGCTACATAAATTCTTGACTTGATAACCAAACGTTCAACACAAATGTCAAACTTTACTCAACTGAAAGGTCACAAAGCAGCCGGGTAAATTACCACATTAGAATTGATCAAAAAAAAAACTTTAGGGGAAGCTAAGTTTTCAAAGCTAGCTAATTGTTTAAACGTTGTCAAAACTAGCTAAAGCGTTAGCTTCGCTATAAGTGGATTAGCGCTAGTGTGCAGACCACTGTCTTACACCATATAAACCACACATACACCATATAAACCACACATACACCACTGTCACATTAAATGCATCATAATATTACCCATGAAGACAGCTAAGACAAACATCAGTGCGATTCACAGAGACAACAGGGTGTTTTAAAATCTATGTAACAAACTGGGTAAAAATCTTTGTAAGTATATATTAAGAAGTATATTCAGAGTTGCAGCACTACAGCTCTTCTTTTAGTTTCTCCCTTTATGAGCATAAACCGCAAATCATCTGCATCCTCATTACCCTATCCATAACAACCTCCTCTGATACTTTACCCCTCACACTGACTTCAATCTGCTCCAACCCACACTCTCTCGTTTTCTCTCCTGCCTGTCGTTTTGGTTGGTTGACCTCAGGTACTTAAACTCATCTGTCTTTAACGTTTTTACTCCTTGTGGTGCTTCACTGTTCTTCGGAGCACCACAACCCACCCAAAGTTAGTCGATTCCCAACCAGATATGCTTTTATAGAATACCAAATAAATGAAAAGACAAACTGTGAACTGGCTGTGAAGCCACTTCTATTTCCCAGCTCTTCCCACAGACAGACAGCAGAGCTGATCTAATCTGGTACCAATCCGGCTAACTGCCTCTGCTGCCTTGTCTGACTGCGTCAGATAACCACATCCCCTCATTTGAATACGAGAGATAGAAATGAATAGGGCTGTGAACAGCTCACTGCCGCTGAGGTGAATGCAGAGTTTATAAGGTTTGACCGAATCAGTGTTTCTAAACATAACGAATCATATGCTGACTTCGTTATCAGAATACAACGTTGTCAGGCTGTTACAATCACAAACGATGTATTTTTATCCATATTTTCTGTGATTGACAAACAAGAGAACCGTGTAATTAAATGAAAAGAAAGCCAGGATTTTCCACATTTTTACAAATACAATTTGACGAAATAAAATAAAAAACACAGCAATGAGCTGTCTTTGAGTTGCCTATTTATTAATGTTGATAAAGGCCTCAAAGGTTTGTTGGAGAACGTTAGTGAACAAACAGGATTACGAACACCAAGGTATACAGCAGACAGGTCGGGGACAACTTTGTGGATTAGTCTAAAAATCACTTTTCAGAGAATGAGCAAACAGGTTGAGGTTTTATATTTTACCCAATCGCTAACATTTATTCTTGATGTATCTTCCACCGCTGCCATTGCTAAAACAACAGCGCAGAAAAATTGTCATCATTCTCAACTTCTTCTTTTTGCTAATTGGCCCTGTTAAAATTCTACTGGAGGAATTGAGTTCAATGGGAGAAGTCCCAAACAGAGCAGTGAAGGGAGATGAGAATCAAGTGGAATTGCGTGGGAAGGCAATGGCCGGGTTAGCATCATGCTACGGGGATTCTCCAGCTAAAAAAGGGGCGATGCTGAAAGGAAACTCTGTAAAAGCCCTCGTTTCTATATTTCTTAAAATGTATAACTTATAATTTGTAACACATTTGTAAATATTTCAATCATCTGATAGTTGCAGATCTTTCTAATGTGGCAATGGAAACAAAACTTTTGTGACAAAAGTGCTTTGGTTGCAGGACTGAGTTTGCTGTTTTGGGTTGTGATGAGTGCATGCAGAATGGGATTGCGTGCCTGTGTTGCGGTTGGCTTCATCTCTTAGCAAGGTGGCGGAATGTCAGCTCAAAAACCGAACTCCAACGAGGGCAACATCATCAAATGATCCATGTATCAAAGGCAAGTTCCCCAGGCGAACCAGGAGGGCCACAGACAGGGTGCCAGCTGTATTGGGGGCCCCTGGCGATCGATGTCCTTCACAACACAGGACAATTGACTCTCCAAACTAACAATTGGATATCCCCCAAGAACTCCCCCTCCAACCGCCGCTGTCATTGACGACGAGGACGTAGGAACCGACGAATGTTTCGGAAAACATCCCGACTCCACTGGAATCGGCAGAAAGATACAAGGTGGAGAAAGTCTGTAATGTAGCCGCAATACACTACTAATCGGAAACGACTGCACTCCGCCCACGCGCCTGTCACGTCTCTGTGATGGATATCCAGGTAGTCAGACCCCGGAAACCTCAGCCGGCGCGGTGCGTTCTGGGCCCTCCGCGTGCTCGCCGTACGGGGCGAGAGGCCGTGGCAGGTACACACCCACACAGCTTGTACGCTCGTGCAGAGGTTCTCCTTTCTGCTGACTGTGTCATCAAATATTCATGGCTGTCTGCATTAGCTCGGCGAGTTCTAATTGAGTTCTGTATATTCAGACGTGATTAACTCGGTCTAATTCCTCAAAGGAGAGAGCCAATTAGATAGCACTCGCATGAATAGGGTTTCACATCTTAGTGTGTCTCCAGACTTGCCAAGACAATTATGTGCGTGTATAATTTGTGCTGTACAGTGGGTGTGAGCCCACAGAATTCAAGCAAGTCATTACTTTTTATTACTGACCCCGTGCTACAGGAAATGCAGCTGTGCTATCTATTACAGGCGAGTGAGGGAGAAACACAGAGGGTGTTGGAATACACAAAGCAGTGCAGCCTTTTTCAGGGTTTTTTGCTGCTGTTTTGCTCTGTTGTCTTTGTCTCTGCACCAGATTCACAAAGCAAACTGCATTAAAAACAGACCATTGTGATTTTAACCTAATTTTGGAGTCAGGTCACTGTTGACCTCTCTTTAGTCACAAGCAGCAGCTAGATCTGATCAGGAAGAGGGATTTTTTTCTTTATAAGAGAACTAAAAGATCTGACCTGAGAAATCATAAATTAGAACCTTAAGAACATCTGAGTGAAGGAATCCTGGAACGATGCTTTTACAGTCAATGATTGATGCTGCAGATTGTAAAACGCAGCAGAAAGACACAAAGCACTGAATGACATAAAAAATGAATATGTATGTAAATTGTTGCACATTGTATATGCAAATATACTCGGATAATAAAGTGTTATTGTATGATTTCTTCTTGTGTAAGGTAAGCTATAAAACACAATACAATTGCATCTTTCTTACAAAGTAAATTCATTCGACATTTGTTTTTTGAAGCCGCCGATATAAACTTTACACAATGGTAAGGTTTATATTGTGTATTTTTAAAACAGCAACATTTTTTATTTTTTTTGCAAAAATATCAGACACCCCTCACTAGGGATGCGCTGATCTACTTTTTAAATTCCAATACCGATAGCTGGTCCGATACAGGAAAACAGAGTTGAGTTGACATAAAATGTTCCTTCTTCGTTAAAACACAGACTGTACTGAATTAAATATTTAGTTGATAAATCTGCACCAGTACAGCACACTCAAATACACCGAAAGCTTCACAAGTTTGGTCAAACATGTAAAAACAACTTTAATTTGTTCAGTCAGCACCATCAGGTGTATAATAGCCAATGTAAAATAAATAATAAAGAAACCACCTTGGTCAAACATGTAAAAAAATAAACTGCAATAAACCTTCTTTCAAATGGTTCAGAAAGGGCAATTAGGAATCCTAAATATAATGTAAAGTTAAGAATAAAGCATGACATCACTCGGAGCACATAGCATAGAACTAGGCTGAATAGATTTGTCCTTATGGATAGACACATTGCCACCGATACCTGATCTAGAATTTTTTCCAATATCAGGACCGATACTGATATTAATATCGGATCGGTGCATCTCTACTCCTCACTAGTAAGCGATGCTTTACACTTACTGTGAGATCCTTCAAACTGCCATTAATTTGTTCAAATTATTTCAGAAGTAGCAGCAAACTGAGTTTTACAAAACACTTTAATAACTGCAAACCCATTGTTTCGACAAACGGACGTGAGCGGATTTACGTAGCGGGCCGTCTTCTGTTTGCCTCCTGAAGTGTTTTTGTTGGTTCTACACCCCGAGCGGCCCTCGACAGGAGCAAGCAGGAGAGGAAAATCTCTGTGACCCACTGCTGACCCACCACAATGTCACTCCAACTCATGGCATGCACGCGCTACTGCCGGGGTCTTTGTCAGTTTCTCTCTGTAACCAGAGCAGGAGACATTGCCCAAAGTCCAGAGGGGTCGCATTCTGCTGCGGAGCCTGAATTTAAGGCAGACAGGCAGGCCGACTCAGACAGAGAGAGGGAGAGAAGGATCTGGGTGGGGAGAGGGGGGCCCTGCTGCCACCTTTTTTATTTTGAAGAAAGGCCTGAGCAAGTCATGAGCTGCATGTCAACCCTGTCTCTCCACGTTGGATCTAGTTTGATGTTATCACGCAGCTAGAATAAGACGTCTGAGTGAACAAGTAAAGCACGCAGCAGAGCAAAAGCGCAGAACGCAAACATCACCGGACGGGTGCTGTTAGATTAGTTTGTCCAGACGGCTGTGAAGGAACTTCAAGTCGACGGAAAAAGGATCTCACTTGGCTGGGACTCCTGAGATCGTTCTAGGGGGGTTCTTTAACTTGGGAGGCTCTGGCAAGATGCAACCCCATTCCTGCACGCACTGGTCATCTATAAACCGGTGTGAATTTCTCACACTGACACAATGAGCCGAGCCGAGCGTGGCGGGCACACCACCCTCGGAGATAAAACCATTCCAGGTCAAAGACGCCTAAACCTCGGATCAGTTGTCCGGACCGAGTGGAGTGTCACAAAGCCCTCAGTCCGCGACATCCGCAGCTGATGGTTTTAAGGTCACTGAGTCCTCAGAGTTAGCAAACCATTAGTGGAATCGCTTTCCGCTGCATGACATGCTCACTCACACCCACACGTAAACAAAACAACATGCACACCTCGACTATGGGCAGCAGACGAGATGATTCGAGTGGGTGATTTACATAACACGCTCGTCAAAAGACAGGATTTTGTAAAGGTGTCGAGTCCTGTTTGCGTGTCTCCATACGATCCTGATGCTTAGACATACCGCGGACGGATGGGTGGACTCAGGGTGTCGGAACCGCTCTCTGGAAAGCAATCAGAGATATAAAAGCTGTACGCCAAATGCCAGAGGCTGTGGATGTGAACACATCAGGACTCTCAGGTCAGAGTCGGGCTGCAAAACATCGATCTGGATCAGCTGAAACAATGCTAAACTTCTCCACCTCTATAGCCAGAGCAGACCCCGGATCAGGAAAGGGTGGTGCTCCCACAATCCTTCCACAAATGTGTGGAGGTTTAAAACCGGCTGAGCTTCCCTCAACCAAAAGCAAATTTCTGGCATTTTCCTCTAGCCAGCACCACTGTGATTTGGCTTCAGAACGCAGTAACACACCCTTTAACCCCTACATGTGATAAATCCTTCTCCTCCTCAGGACTAAAGGTGGCTCCCGAAATCTCAGTCCATTTGCTGCATTTTCTGCATTTCATGAGGCTTAGGCAAAGTATCTCACAAGCTGCTTCTCACAGTTGGAAGCCGATTTTGTTGGGGGGAAACTAAGAGTTCAATCTCAAAAGCATCATTAATGTTTGAAACTAAGAGACTATTTTGTCAGGTCTGCTTCTGAAAAATGCATTCACTTCAAATACTTAAAGGCATGCAAAAATATATTTCCTTAATTCTGTTAGTTGTCTTCAGGGCTGGAGGACAGGGATGGGGTTATTCAGAGCTACTTATTGAAACTAAGCATAACTGAGGATGCATTTATTTTAAGGACAAAGGTTTTGGATGAAAAGTAAATGAATAGCATCAGAATTTTTACCGATGAGTAAATCACCACTAAATAGATGAAAGGATGAAAGATATCTAACTTTACAAGTTCCTAAACATGTTTTTTCTCCAGTGATCTTCCAGCTTTGTTTTGGTTAGCCTTAGCTAATGTGCTAATTCCAGTTTTAACTAATCTGTCAATACCAATTTTTGCTAGTTTTAGCTAAACTAGAGGAGCCTTTGAATTTGGTAACCATCTGGTTTGACACGTCTTTTTATATTTTCTATATTTCAAATTGTTCTTACTATTGTAAATTTTACCGTTACTTCACTGCTTTTCCAAATTTCTCCAGTGTTTCCTTTCTAACCTACACAGCTGTGTTTCCATCAGTTCCTTGCTTTCTATAGTTTCTCTTTCTCTTTTAATTCCTGGTTGTTTTACTACCAATAATAACTTGTTTGTCCATTTACTTGTTTTAATATATGTCCTTAGACACATTGTGGTACACTACGCTGTATGAAAAATGCTCCACAAATGAAGTTTGATTGGCTGGTCATTGAACAAAAAAAAATTCTGTTTCCAAACTTTGCCCAGTCAAATACTAGTTATCTAGTTTTAGTTTTATGATGACATGAATATATGTCTGTATAATTAGATTTTCTCATAACTTGTCACTGTATTTATGCTGGCTTGAACTGATTCCTGAAAGACTCGTAGAATTAGATTGAAGCCTGCAACAGCAAAAGTCGCCTCCTAATGTCCAAGGTTAGCGGTGCACGCTAGCACGCTGAGGTGTCTCTTTAAAAAGAAAAAAAGTTGAATTATTTCCCCCGAATCCTGACTCCATCTCCTTGTTGCTTCTTTCTGCTTTGAAGCGTTTTCCATTTTTTCCCCCTCCGTTCCTCATCCTTTACAACGCCTGACAGGTTAATGAAACCACCTGTCATGTTGCAAGCTTCCACGCTTTGTAATTAGCCTGTGATGGTTTTTGGGAGAAAGGATTTCTTTTTTGTCCTCCTTGATTGGCCCACATTAAACAATAAAAAGGGAGAGAAGCTGCTTGTCAGGGTTTGTTAAATCAGCAGACACCTTCCCTTAGGAAGTAAGAGGGTCAGTGTTTTGACTCATAGTTCACCAAGGAGTCAGTATCCGTTGTTCACTCCATAGAAAGGCCAAACAGCAGCAGCAGAGCTCCATCTTTCATCAGACCCTTGTTAGATATTACTGAGCTGCCTTCACTATGGTGTAGTTAATTCACACAGCCTGGCCTGGCGCTGACCGTCACATTCTTTCAGGACTTGACACACACACAGACACACACACAGTCAGATCATCTGTAAATTTGGACCGCTCTGAAGTTGTCCGTGCCAGTACACGAATTGCGTGCGTTCTCGCCGCACTCCGGCCTCCCTTCAGCCCGACTTGGCCGCGCGGAACAAAAAGAGGAACAGATAGGTGTAAAATCTGTGTTGATAGTGTTGGCAAGCGGCTTAATCTCAGCAATATGCTCCGTCACATTCCCAAGTGTTGACTTGTTTCTGATGCAAGACATCCTTGGTTCAGGCCTGGGTTTTACCAGCGTTGACTGCTGTGGACTGTTTCTTCTTTTTTTTTTTTTTTTTCTGTTGCATTTCTGATCAGAGAGGAAGAAAGAGAGTGCGTTCTTATTTTAGCCTCTGAATGAGTGTAGGTTTGTAAAATCATCAAAGCCTCTCTGTTTGAAGATTCAATCACATTTTTCATCTTTTACCCTGGAATTATTGATTAACGAAGCTCTACTTCATGTAAAAACTGAATATATCAGGAATCTTTTTGATCTTAATAGGTCTAAAAGATGGGCCAAACAAGCTATATCTGGCCAGTGCAGATTTCCACTTGTCGTCTTTTCATAGGAGATATATGACATAAATGAAAATGGATGTAGTCCAGGTTGTGGTCCAAGTTCATCATTACATATATGCTTAAAGACTGAAAATGATTTTTTAGTATTAGACCTTCAAATCAAAGGAACATGGGCAGATTTTGAAATCTAGCTGATTTATTGATTCTTCTCTTAGGTCTACATGCAGTCATCCCTTACAGATTTCTTCTCTTTTTTTTTACCTTTAAATTATAGAACAAAAATAGAAATGCAGTTTTCGAATAGTTTCAATAACTTTTTAATGAAACTATTTCATTAAATAATTTAATCAAACAGTTTCATTAAACTATTCATTAAATAGTTAATAAATAGCTAACCTGTTAGCCAGCTTAGCTAACAGGTTAGCAAACAGAGCCAGGCACGGTGTGGAAAAAGTAACTAACCACAAAAGTAGTTTTTACATCATTTTGGAACAATGTCCTCCTCCTCTCCTTGAACATTTTTTTATTTGTAGATTTTTTTTTTAGCAATTTAGTGATGGTGTGTTTGGAATATGAATTTATGGTTCCATCATTTATTTTTTATTTTTTTTATGTTAGTTTGACACTAGAAGTAACTGGACACACAACTTACAAAAAGTTTCACTTTTGTCTTATTTTCATACGGGCCTTTAAGTCCTGTTTTTTGTCAGCAGGAGTCTTAAACTTAGAAGAAAAGCACTGAAGCCTGCGGTGCTTTAGGTCTTCTGGGTTTGTTTGCGACCTCCCAGATGAGTTCCTGGAGTAATTTTGGTTAACCGTTCCATGTTTTCTTCTGTTGCAGATAATGGCTCTAGTTGTGGTTTATTTAACCTTTCCCAACCTTTCCATATTTAAAGTTGACACTATATTTGTTTCTTGAACTTTTTTAAGAAGAAGTAAGCTTATTTCATGCTGCCAAACGGGTTACATCTCATTCCTACGATTCTCCAGGTCAGGCTGTGTTTCGACTTCGGTGTAATTAGTGAAATTGAACTCTGCTTCCCCAAAAAAATGGCGTAATTACAGTTTCATTAAGATTTAACAAGGGTAACAATGATTTACACATCAAGCCAGAGTGGTTGTGATAGCTTTTTTCGTTTAATAAATGACATTAATGTTTGAAAACCTTTCTTTGTATTGACTTAGTTTACCTTTTAAATTTATTTGATTGGAGAGAGTTAGATGTGACAAAAGAACAGGAAATTTGGAAGGGGGCAAATATTTAGTGTTTTATAGGCACATGGTGCTATTTTATAGTACAATCAAGTAATTAGGTTAACTTCGGGTTTTATAAAAATGCTCTACATATCAAACATGACTTCAAAGAAACTTGACTTTGTAATTTAAGACCTAGAAAGAGGGCTTCTGTCTCCTTAAAAACTCCTGCTCTTTCTGAAACTCCACCTTCAGGAAGTCACCAATGACTCCTTTATTAATCCTTTCTCCTATAACGAGCTCCGCAGACGTGCAGTTCCACCAGCTGTTTGCTAATTGCTCCTGGCTAGTCTGAAGGAGCTGAGTAGGGAAGGGTGCTCTGTGAGGCGGAAGCTTGGAAGCGACTGTTCTTAGGAGGAGCTGTGTCTCGAAGGCGGAGCTTGGCCCACTCTGGCATTTTGAAAAGCTGAATGGTTGCCATGGGAGATTAGGATTTTTCAAACATGCAGGAAAGAATAAAACCAACACTCCAGGTATGTTTTTGATGAGGGAAAAACATAACATGATGTAAACCTCAAGAAAGCAAATTTTTACATAATACTACCCGTTTAAAATTGAAGTCAAAAATAATAAGATAATCACCAGTTAGTAACTCACAAGAAAGAATAAGTATGCTCGGTTTAACTTTCCATCACATAGGGGTTTTCAGCCTTTCCTCCACTCTTTCCCCCCTTCATCACATTCCTCATGTTAACAGACATCTGTGTGCTACTCTGTACCAGAACCTGTTATGAAATGTCGAGAAGCCGAGCCGGACTGTGTTGAGTTTTTGAGCGGAAAAGGAAACGGCTTAAATCAAGAGAAAGGGGGCCACAATTGACTTTAACGCACTTCACTCACCCCTCGGTTCAGCAGGAGGCTGTCTGACCTAAATTCACTTTACCTCATCTGCCTAGACATTTGTTTAGCCTTCTGGGCAAACACTTACACAAATGTAGGAAGGAGAGAGAGAGGTGGAAGGGGTTGAGGGTGGAGGTGGGGGCTTGGGGGTTAAGAAGAGAATACATATGCTTGAGTACATCACATGTAGCGAAGTGGAATGAGGGGTTGGGGGAGAAACAGAAGCCGCATCCGGACATGTGCAGACGTATACAGCCCTCTAGTGGCAGACTGCAGAGGGACGGCGACGTGTGAACGAGAGGGCACGCTCTGATTTATGCAGAGCCACTTAGACCGTGAGTGGAAGCGGAGCCCAGCCAGAAGGACGGGGAGCACGCGCACGTTCCTCTGTTTTGACATCAGAATTGTGGAGGGGTGGGGGGTTTGTGTAACAGAGCAGATAAACGTTACCTAACCCCCAAACAAGACGAGTCACAAGCAAGAGCCAGAACAACAGGAGCCGAGCAGAAGCAGCACGAGCGAATTGAGGTCATAGAATCTTACCATCAGAAGGAAACGAGAGGAATTTTTCTTTCTCTTTTTTTTTTTTGTCTTTTTAGTAGCGAACTCATTACAGTGGCCCGGAGGATCTGTGTGCTGTGAAATCATATGCTCCAGTTAAGCTAAACAAGGGCAAGGTATTCCCACATGAAGGCCAGATGAGAATAAGGAAGTAGGAATGCAGACAGACGAGTTGAGGATGGTTTAGTGCTGCTTGGCCCTGGTGTCTTACTTGCGTTCTCAGGTTGTAAATACGCCCCCCATCACACACACACCACCTCCTCATCCCCTCCATCTCTCTACCTCTGAGTGTGTGCGCGCGAGGCAAACCTCAAGGGTTCGGAGCAGCGAGCTCATTAAAGGCTTTATTCCACTTCCAGGATCACGCAGGATTGCAATATGGACATTGTTTACACACAAATGTTGCCCTGGGAATAATGTTTATTTCTATTACCATCTTGGAGGCAGAGGAGGAGGAGGGGGTGCGGGCGGTGAAGGGGTGTTTGGGAGTGTGTGTCGGGGGTGTGGGGGGGAGGTGAGGGCTTGTCTGCACACATTGCTTTTCATGAAATACAGCCTCTCCAGGAGTGCTTTGAAGAAACGGCCGTTTTTCAAACCACTTTCTTCTCCCGCCTCGGGTCGTACATCAGCCCCCCCTCTCTCTTCTTGCCCTCCTTCAACCCCTCCGGTGCCACACCATCATGCAGCCAGGATCTTATCAGGAGGCTGCTTTACGTAGCAGGGAGAACTACCCTTGTTCCGACGGGAAAGGGGGGGGAGGACAGCGTTCCCCGCTCATTAGCATGTAAACTATAAATGTCAGTGCGTGTGAGATGCAACCGGAGCAAGGGGTGTGGAGGTGGAGGGGATGGGGTGCTAGGTTTACCTCGGCCGAGCGGTCACATAAGTGTCATTTTAAACGGCAGGGTCCCCGCGAGCGCATCTGGGAGGCAGCGCGTGACGCAGCGCAGTGTTGCTACACACCCGGAGCTGTGTTTGGAAACACTGAGGCAGCTTGCTACTACGGCGGGGGCCAATGGGAGCCACTGAACCGTGCTCTGTTTAGCCCAGCCAAGCGCACAGACAGAGGGAGAGGATGAGGGAGCGGAGGGGAGCGATGCAGAGATCCAGGAAATGCCTGAGCGAGAGGCTGCGACAGCGGGGGCCCATCAGCTCACTCACACACAGCCTCATCAGGCCACACATTGATCACCCTCCCATGATATATCCCCCCTCCCCCTCCTCCTTTAGCAGCGCCGCCGCTTAGAGAGCTAGTCGTTATTTATGAAATATTGAAATAACAAATGGCCTCTCTGGGCAGATATTAAGAAGAGAGATGCCATAGATAAGTCAGAGGCGGGCGTCGCCCCCCACACCCCACAACCCCACCAGCGGGCTGCCTGCCCAGTCGCCTGGCTGCAGAAAACCTGGAGTCATCACAAAGTGGAAATATTTACAGCGCTCGCTCTTGCATAAGGCAGGATGGAGTGTGGGAGAGAGAGGCTGAAAAATGACTGTGTTTGTGTTTGGAGGTTGTGGGGCAGGGGGGCTAATCAGATTCCTTCAGCTTCAGAGGCATTTAAGGACAGCTCAGGCAAAGGTCTGCTGTGTCTGTTGCAGAAGCAGAGGGTGCACCACCGAGATTCGCATCATGCGTTTCACATTAGAGGATTTTGACTGAAACCTGCTAGAAATCTGAAGCAGCTTTCAGTTTTTATTCTCCTCGAATCTGGAGGGAACTTCCAGAAAACTACAAAGCTGCTGAAACACTGAGTACCTTTAAATCAAGAGTAAAAACCCACCTGTTTGCAGCTGCCTGTAGTTCATAACAACTTGAACATTGACCAACATATATGATATGTATTTACTTGATGATTTTGATTATGACATTTGACAAAGTGTAATGTTTATTGGATGTGTCATAATTAGTTATGATGTTGTGTTTTTATGATGTAAAGCTCTTTGAACTGCCTCATTGCTGAAATGTGCCGTACAAATGGACTTGACTCGACTGTCAGCCAGTCATTAGACGATTAGAGGCCTTTGTTGCGTAACCGTGTGCGTTTGTGTTCGCAGAACACTCTGGAGACCTGCAACATCTGCAGTAAGCCGATCATGGAGCGCATCCTGCGGGCGACGGGCAAAGCCTACCACCCTCACTGCTTCACCTGCGTAGTGTGCTACCGCAGCCTGGACGGGATCCCCTTCACCGTGGACGCCTCCAACCACATCCACTGCATCGAGGATTTCCACAAGTACGCAGTCCGACTGGTCCCAGTGCAGCATTCATTCCTCTTAGTGGGGTGTCCACACAGCTTTAAACCATCTTTAAAAGTCTTAAACTCATGCATCCAAAATTAACACCTTCAACTGTTAAATTCATTTTTTTTTATGTTTGCCTTAAATATGTTAATCACGGGTCTTAAATTTTGCTGTTGCAAGGTTATTCAATCTTTAATTTATGTATTTTTTTTGTGGAACTTTTCCGAGTAGGTACGTTAGAAGACTACGTAGGCGTTTTCAAAGGAAAGTATTTCTCAAACACCTGATTGGATGAGCCAAATGAAGCGTAACACGATTGGACGAGCACGTCGTCATAGGCGTTTGTCAAGGACCACACCTGATTGGACAAAATTAAAGTCTGTCATTTGATTTTTCTTCTTTTAAATATCGCTAATTTACTGCTCTGGCATCAGGCTTTGATTAATTTATGTAGTTTCATGAGCTTTCTGATGCAATCGAGCGTTTCAGAAGGCGTACATACAACCGGGAGCAGGTTGTGTTGGCCCGCCTGACATCAGCGAATTCCCCATGACAATTTTGTAGACAGAGCTTCCGGTCACATTTCAAAATAAGAGCATCAACATAAATCAAACTGTTCTGATAACCAAAAGTAGTGATAGTACAGAGATGTTTGTAACTGTGGAGGTCTAATTGTTGGCATTTTGCCATTACGTTAAAGAACAAAATCCATTTTGGTTAAAGAAATAATGTGAAAGTAGTTCAAATCAAAATAATAAAGAAATAAAAAATAAATGATCTCTTGTGGCAACCAGTCAGCTGCACGAAACTCTTCCAAGCGGAGATTTTTTGTGCGTATTACTGCTCTGAGTATGGTGAGTCTGTATACTCAGTGAATTAGTTGACAATCATTTCAATAATCGATTCATCCTGATTAATCCGATTAATCATTTCAGCCCTAGTAAAATCCCAAAGCAATTCTTTGAAGTTTGTTGATATGAAGCAACAAAATGCAGAAGGAATATTAGCACTTGTCGGGAATCACCTGTGATTTTGTTTAAAAATGTTGCTTCTAAATGTGGGACTTTTTTTCTCTCAAATGTTTATGACCTGAAAGCCTGACCAGCTCCATGCATCTCCGTCTGCCGGACGTTCCAAACACTGCCAGAGTATCTGGATCATTTCCTCGTCAACATTTAAACACAGAAACCCATCGTAACGCTTAAACACATCGCTAGCTGTGGCGCCGTCCGTGCCGGTAATGCAGAATCTCCGACTTCCTTGAAGGGAATTACGGTCAACGTTTTGAGAAAGCCATGTGATGCTTAGATGTGGGCATGAATTTAATGGCGCATTCCTGTCACTGTATCAGACATCAGGGAATTGCGTAAGCAGCATTTTTACCAGAAATGTTTTTCTCCTTAGTGACCAGAAGGGAAACCGCTGGCTTTCAGTGTGCATGCGTGGGTGTGCGTGTGTGTGTGTGGTGGTGCGCACGCACATTGTGGCACGCTGTGTATTTTCACATAGCAAGTATGAACTCATCAGCCGGGCTTTGTTTCGAGGAATTTTGGAGGCTCTGCCCGTGCTGATGCTGCACGGCCGTGGTTCCCCGACAGCCACACCAGAAGCCTTTACTTCCTGACAGATACTGAATGACAATCTGGAATAGAGGAAGCGTTCGCCTCACTTCTGGTCACTGAACGGGACCTACATTTTCAGCCAGTTTTTTTTTTTTTTTTTTTTTTTTTTCAGATCCTCATTACTATTGTTAGAAAAACTTCTTCTCCGCAAGGCATTTCCAGAGTTACACTCGTGAAGTTTTGTTCTGTAAATGAGGCTCTGAACGTTTGCTATGCACAGTCAGTAAACGCAGCAACTTTTTAAAAGCTACAGAGTGAAAAGCACCTGCTGTACCGTCTGATTTGTGGGAATTTTTCCACATTGTTTCATTGTTGGTGAACAACGAGTTGCACGGTGTTTCAAGAGAAAAGAAAACAAATGTGTGCTAATGTACCAGGATTTGTCCTTTATAAATCCTGTAAAGTAATAGTAAACCAAAGGAGAACAAATCTGTTTAAGCTGAATTCTACTGATTTCCACTTTTTTTACGTCTTGTCACAAAACAACCCCAAAGCTGTGTGTCTTTTATTTGAATTTTCCTCAGCACACCAACACAAAGTAGTGGAGAATTGTTTGGAAAACTCAGCAGGGTCGATCCTTTTTCACTGTAATTACAACTGCAAGTCTCTTTAAAGTACATGTGAGCTTTGACACATGTACTTTGAAGCACATGTGTCACTAGTACATTTAAACTAGAGGTGGAACTCTACTGAAAATTTAAATTAAGTCAATTGCAGGGTCTGCATTTAATCAAAATGAATCGTATTTGAATTGAAAACTATATCTCAACTAAATAAACATTTTCAATTCAAAACCCAATTTGCTGTTAAATGGGTTTTGTTGCTAAGAGTTCAACAACAAAAATATTTCTTGTTTTTAATCTGTTATTTAGGTTATTCAGCCATCAGGTCCCCAACATCAGCGTTGGGGACGTCTTTGCCGCTGCTACATGTTTAGCATTGAGACGCTGTTTTAAGCTAGAATGGCTTCGCTGATAGTTCACATTTTTTTAGCACAACCTGCACACAACAATAGTCTTTTCCATCGTCCCATCAGATAGTTTTTTTTTTAAGCAAAAATGAACCGCCAGGGGGCCAAGAGAAGCGGCTTTGTCCTCTATTGTGTGTGCGTCAGATTGAAACACACGGGTACAACGGTTCCTGCTTGGGAATTTTGTACGCAAAAAAAATAAAAGTAATTCAATAATGTTTTTGGGATTTTTTTGTTTTTTTGAATGCACTTCTAAATTTATGTAATTAGTTGAAATTGACATTTTAATGTAAACCATTTCATTGTAGCTCTGACTGCACAGGTGCATCTGCAGAAGTTAGAAAACTATCGAGAAGTTAATTCATTTCAGTGACTCAGTTCACTGAGTGAATCCCATTGTTTAGATCAGCTACACAAAGACTGATGCCTTCAAGGCTTTATTTTAATTAATTATTCCTGTTTTTTTTCTGTTTTTTTTTTTTTTGCTTACATCGAATGATACGTCACATTTAAGATCAGAATATTACACCAGGCCAATAAAGTTGGATTATCTTTAGGGGGTATATGTATAAAATAGAGTTTCATTTGTAGAAGATTTTTCACTCTTCTACATCACCTCCATTCATGTTTACAATCATTCACTACTTTGTGTTGGTCTGTTGAGTAAAATCCCAATAAGATACACTTTAGTTTGTAGTTTTAACATGACAGAGTTCAAGAGGTGTGAATCACAGAGTTTCAGTTCGTGCTTTGTCATCATCATCATCATCATCATCATCATGTGCTGCTGTTCTGAGCTCCTCTCTGCTGTTTCTCACAGGAAGTTTGCTCCGCGCTGCTGTGTGTGCCACGAGCCCATAATGCCGGCGCCGGGCCAGGAGGAGACCGTCCGCATCGTGGCCCTGGACCGTGACTTCCACGTGAAGTGCTACCGTTGCGAGGTACGCATCTTTCCCCGTGTGTGTGTGTGTGTTTTTCTTTGCCAGGTATCCGCAGCGTGAAGCCGTCAGCCTGAACTCACAAGCTCGTCCCTGAGTCACCCTTTTCAAGGAGAGACGAGTGAATCATCGCTCTCTTTCCAGCTCCGAAATAACTTTGGCTCTCTCCAGGGCGACGTTCACGAACTCACACAGTAACCAGTCTGTCAGAAGCCCGCGCGATTAGCCGATAAGTGCCGCCGAGACAATGTGTGCCCGGCTGAAGGAGACGGGAGTTCATCACGTTGTCAGAGAGCCGTGCTGGTGCGAGCTGCTGCGGCGCTGCTGGCAGATGGAAAGGTCAGAGGAAAGCAAGGCAGATTAGTTCAGCTGAAGAGGCTCAACAAGAGAAGAAGTTTGTCACCAAGGAGCCAGGAGAGGATGGAGGAGACTGCAGGAAGGAGGGAGGCAGAGGTCGACTGGAGGCTTTAGTCGCAGACAGTAGGGATGTTCATGACAACTCTGTCCTTCTTCTACTTCCTGAACAAAATAAAACTGAAAAATGTGATTTTTTTTAAGAAAATAGGAAGCAGTTTCTCTGTGGAAGTGATGTGCACATCATTGAATGTTGATGTATTATCGATTTTAGTAGCTGACCTCAAAAAAATATCGTGTAGATTCATTACACACAGACGAATAGTTCAAGTTTTGGGTTTTCATTCACTGTAATAAAGTCTGTGTGTAATAACTCTGTAGAATACACAAGAGTCACTTCTTTGCATTGAATTACTGACAAAAGTTGGAAGTTGTCATATTCTAATTCTAGAGGAGGCATCAGAGCCGGCCCAAGGCAACTAGAGCTCAGGTCCCCAAACTACAAATTAAATCAGATTTTTCTCCGCTCCTCAATGGGGAATCTGCATTGCGTCTGTCCTCGACTCGCCTGAACGAATTTGAATTTGAAAATGTGAAACTGAAAAGTCTGACGTTACTCAGCAAAATGAGATTCTTTTCAAATGACGTTCGATGCATCTCCTGACCTCGCTGACCTTCTGGTCGGCCTCCTTTACCACTTGGCCGAGCCATTTCCAAATGAGCGAGTGAAGATATCTGGTGAGCTGGGAAGGTTTTATTCACAGCAGGAAATTATGTGCTTTATCATAAATATAGCTGCAGCGGTCGTTTTTTGTGCACCTATGCAGACGTTCTCATATTACTTGAACGTCGTTATTAGAAAAGGTCAGCTGAGGTGAATCTGGAAGCTTCCTTCCAGTCCTGCTGCTCCGATGTTCTTCGACGCGAACAAAGACGGCAGAAGTTGCTCTGCACTCTGACATAAACAGACAAGGATAAGACGTGATTCATTGTGCTGTCATAACATAGCTAGGTCTTTTCAGGAAACACTTTTTTCTTCTTTTTTTTCCCCTCATAATGTTGTCAAGAAGCAGCGTAAAAGGCCAAGGTGCTGCTCAGCGAATAACAAAAAAAGGCAAATTGAAAATCCAACCTGTAAATGCTGCGAGGTTGCAGAAAGATTGAACGGACTGACAAGTTAGTGCACTCTTTAAACGCTGTTTACACTGTAAAAATGAATCACGATAACAAGCATACGTCAGGTTTCTGAGTATGTATAGGATTTTGAGGTGAAAGATTGAAGTGTGGAGAAGCATTTCTTTCACGATTTAATAACTAGATTAACACGATTAATACTAGTTGTTCGGGGCCAGAATCAGGAGAGAGACGTTTTAAATCTTACTCCCTTTTGCCTTTAAACTGTATATTGGTCAAACATTTTCAGTGTCCTCACAAGTTCACTGGAATCTACATTAATATTAATTATGTATTTTCCAGCCATTTTTTAGCACAATCAAGTAACTAAGTTACCATCAGTTGTTTTCTGTATTCATATCAAACATTGACTTCACATCACAGCTCATATCTGATGCCTTGAAACTGGCCTCTGTCTCTTTAAGAACCACCTGCCCTTTCTGACACTCGGCCTCAGCACATCACCGGAGAACACAAAGTGTAGCTCATTTTAACCTGCTGTACATAAAGCATCATCAAAATCAAAGCAGCAGAATCTTTCAAAAACACGTCTAGGAACGCCAACTAAGTTTGTAGACAAACTCATTAGAGAAAACAAACCCTGTTTGTTATAATCTGTGTAGCAGATTATTTCTATACAATTTTCTTTTTTATTTAAAAAGTGTAAAACACAGCCTAAGCTCCCACAACAATTATTCCACACCTAAATTCCTCTAAATGAAGTACAATTGTTTTTGGTAATTGTCCTGACCTTTGGAGGTTTTTTTTTTAATTGATTCGTAGTTGATGTTATCATGTATTGCAATAAAGTCTGGGACAATTTATTGTCCAACAAAATTGTTCATCCTGACAGGCCCAGTGGTTTGTATAATGAGCTCAGCAGAAGCGCAATTTGGTGTTTGGTGTTTAATTGCTGCCGCTAGTCTGGATGAGCTCAGTTGAGGACATAAGGTCCAGGGGCGGAGCTTTGGGTAAACAGGCGGAGCTTTGTGAAAGGAAGTGTTTAGGCGCACCCTGAATGGTGGCAAAACACTTCCTGGAGTTCGAGTCATCTTCTGAACAGTGAGCGTGTGTCTTGCAGGACTGCGGCTGTCTGCTGTCTGAGGGGGACAACCAGGGCTGCTACCCTCTGGATGGACACGTCCTCTGCAAAAACTGTAACACCAGCCGCATCCAGGCGCTCACCGCCAAGGCCACCACTGACCTCTGAGCAGCCAGCCCAGCCAGCCGCCCCGCTCAGCTCCACTGTGATTACCCAGCAAGCGCTCTCTTCCTTCTTCCTTTCATTCCCACGTACCCATCCATTGAAGCTACACACGAACACACACACCTGTATATCCCTCTGTATTTATGTTCACCTTAAGATACGAGAAACAGCATCACGTGTTCGCCTTCGACATGGTACAACCACTGCAGGGAAGCTTTGTGTTACTGAGCTCCGCTTTAAAGCCAGCTTCTAGTTACAGGAAGTGAGCTGCTGCCTTTCATATTCACGCCCAACCTATCAGGTATCAATCAGAAAATTGATACCTGTTATTATAAGTCACCATCTATACGGGCTTCATTTAAGTCAGGCTGCATGAGGTGTGTTATTATTCATCAACCCAAATGCTTTTCCATCAGACTTCCCTCTTAGTCTGCCTCACATGTTTGTCAGACCCACCCAGCAGGTGAGGTTGTGGTTGGACATGTTTGTGTGTGTGTGTGTGTGGCTAAACGCTGGCCTTTTTTTTTTTTTTTTTTTTTTTTCTTTCTCTTCCCCCCCAAAGTGTTTCTAAAATGTAGTGCAGAAACACCAAACATTAGGGAGTAAAAACGGCGCGGCGAAGAGCCGAATCTAACCCCCTCCCCCCCGCATGAACCGACACCAAAGACCCGGCGTTGAACCTCAGCGCTTCCTGTTTCCTTGGTTTAATATGCAAGTACGCTAAATGTTGTTTACTCTCAGTACAAACAATCAGTTCCTCTGTCGGGAGCAAAACATTTGGCGCCTTTATGACCCATTATTTTCCGACTCTCTGCTGTATTCAGTAGATTACCTTCAAGTGGCCTAAACGGTAAAATCATCCCACTTCTCTTCAGATGGATGCAACCTTTTTTATATATATATAAGTGTAGTACCCCCCCACCTTTATTTTAAGAGTTTTAAGAGATCAAAATGAATACACTCCTATGCAATTTTCAACATTAAGTGCATCGACACTTTAGAAAAATGAAATGATGAATAAGGAAATATTTTACTTGTACATATTGGAATTTAAGTGTCCTTATAGCAAACCCTTAGACCCACGCTGATGTCGGTACGCTGTGCTGCATGTCGGTGTTTACGCTCAGCTTTTATATGTAGTGTTAGTTCAAAGTTGTTGGGAGAACAAGGGACCAAGAAAGATTTCCTGAAAAGTATTTCTATTTTTTAATCACCATCTTTAATGTGCCAGATGAACAATCGGTTTCTTCTTTCTCTTCAGACTAGTTGCTCCAGTTGGACTTGTGAATATTTATGACGGGGAGTTCAAGGTACCGTGTGAAGTTTGAAACATTTTTATTTTGTTGGCTGACTCTTGTTTCCTAGATGGGGAACAGCTCCGCCCACAAAAGGTGGTGAAACATTTTAAATTTGGATGACGGGGTTTGCCGATAAATGATCGTAAATCAACAATTAAAGCAGCAACCCTGATGAGTAACACTAGAGCGTCCCGTTGGACGGGCGACTGGAAAACTTCACAGGGTACCTTCAAGCTGCAAACACCGGGGAAACTAAAGACCAGTGAACGCCACTTTCTGATTTAATTCTGGAAAAACATTTTAACTATAGTATTCTCTCTCCTTGTTATTTCTTTCACCTATTATATGTTCTAATGACAACAAAAAAACATCTCTCTGCAGTGCATATGGCGTTACTGTAGATGTGAGTACGCCGTGGCGATATTGTTACCATGGGAACACTTTGGAAATAACTATGCTAATGAGACTTTTACTTAACTCTCGAGTTCTTCCTTGATTTGGCTTTTCCTTAACAAAAAAAAAAAGAAAAAAAGAAACCTAAAAAACAGCCCAAACTCAGAAATTGACATGTGAGGCATTTCGATGTCTGGGTGAGAAGGTGGCAGGTCGGTGGACAGAACGAAGGGCCTCAAGCAGGAAGGAGGCGAAGGTCGCTCCTCCGAAAGGTTAGGCAACCTGAACCTCCGAGTCCTCAGGGAGTTCTACGTCAATATTAGGGCCCTTTTTTTTTTATTTATTTTATTGACAACCGAGTTCTTCGTCGCATTGAGAAACCAAACGCTCTGCGACATTTGGTTTATACGTCTCCATGTTACAGAACTTTGAGACACAGACAACTAAAATCTCCCTTTATATTAAACCAAACTGTATTCTGAGAGAGGGCTCTACTCTTTGAGAACAAACACATCTTTACTTCAGACAGAGCCATAAAAATCTCATTTTGCACACAGTTTTTTTCTTATTATTATTATTCTAGAAGTTAATTAAATTTATATTGGAGCAGGAATTAGCCAGCACATACACAAACCTCCCCTCCCCCCCATAAAAGATTAAATTGATAGTTTAAATGTTTTTTACGTATGGTTCTGTGAAGTTATCAAAAATATTTGCTTTATTTGTGGTAGAAGAATCTTACATCTTGGTGAGTTTGTAGAAAGTGAAGAAATCATCATAGCAGTGGAAGGCAAACAGCTAGCTAGGCAGTTAGCTGTTAGCTAAAACTGTTTTGGCAATTTATTAAGTGTGTGAGATGAACAATAGTTGGTTCTTAAGGGGTTTTTTTGTAGCCGGCCAACATCCGTGTTGCTATGTTAGCTGAAACAGCCGGCACAACAATCAGCTCTGAGGTCGCTAAGAGAGCAGCTAGCCCTGTTGGTACAACAGTATTCACTGAATGCACAGTCCTGTGCTTTCCCCAAGTCTCCTAGCTGATTGGTGGACTAAGGATCAGGCACATTGATACAGCTGCCATCCTCCAACATAACTTAACGTTGTGTAGCAACAACTGTTTGTTGGAATGGCAACAATATTCAAAAATATGGTGCTGCAGAATCCATCAAAATCCATTTTCCTCTTTCTTGTTTCTTTTTTAGATATTTTTTCCCCAAAACAAATGTGTTTATGTCCTCAATATATATATTTTTTAATTAATTAAAATGATCTACTTTTTTTAAGTGAGTTGTTTTAAATAGCCAAAGTCAACTAAATTCCATTTTTCTACAAACCTCATCAAGTGACATTTCAATTAGAGGCCAAAAAAATTATTAGTAATAACCTGAAAGAACATACCTTCTAAAATCTGCATTATCCCTTTAGAATGAAGAGTTTTCTGCTTTTCAGTGTGAACTAAACCATGTAAACGGTTTTATGAGCAGGTTATCTACAAAGTGTCCCCATGTTTTATATGTCCTCACTTCCTTTAAGCATTATGTAGTTTACAGTGTGACACGAGACCTCTGAAAGAGACCATGTAAAGGTTGGTGGTCTGTTCTTATTCTTCTGTTGTCGCCTGTAGAAGTGCCTTTTATCAGAGCGGCATCAGATCACGATGCCGTACGTCTGGTCCAGCCGTGCCTCAAAGATTTGGCCTTGTTTACTTGTTTTCTAACCAAAGTAAATACAGTTTTTTTCTAGTTTTGGACGCTTCGGGCCACAAGCAGCTGATTTTTTTTTTTTTTTTTGTGTGTGTTGATCAGAGTAAATTCTTCCAGCCTGTTGTCAGACCAAAGCGCCTGGTCTGAATCTGCAGACGGGGGGCCATCATGTAGTCCTGTATTTCTTTTTCTTCTTTAATAAAAGCTTTGCAAAAGCATCGTGTCTCCTTGTTTCTTTTTAGTTTTCCCTCTAGCGTTCTTAATTATCCTGAAAAAAAAAGTATGCTTGTTTTTTTGTTTTTTTTTTCTGATCCGTGTCCAGCAGAACCCACCCTCCCTTCCCTGCCGCTTGTTAACACTTGGCCTTTTGACCCCCAGCCCGTCGGATCGGGCCGGTTAATGAGCAGATTTTCACCGTCTGCTCGTCGTGTTCCCCTGGATTCCGCCTGTGACCTCCTGTTCAGGCGTTCTGCAGACTAAAGAGGCTTTTTTTTTTTGAGCAAGAGAGAACAAAATAAAACTGTTTCACGTCTTTCAAGAGTCACTAAAAAAGCCCTCAGTGGGCACAAACACTCACTCTCACACTTTTTGAACATCTGAATGAACTCATCTGAGAGAAATCCAACAACTTTCATCTGGTACGATGCTTTAATTACTATATATATATATATATATATATATATA
>CAEGAE010079139.1:0-68877 GCA_903067095.1 Girardinus metallicus | reverse complement strand
AACCTGCGACCACCGGCACGAGGACTAAAGCCTCCATATGTGGGTTGTGCTTTGCACCTGCGCCACCACAGCACCCCCAATAAGTATTTTCTTGATCATCATTTGAGAAGTTTCAACATAAATGGAGGGACATAAATGGACATAAATTGCCATTTCAGATAAATTCGAAATTTCTGCTGTTTATATGGGTAGTGTTTTTAATAAATCAGAAAATCAAAAGCATCTGTCCAACATTAAACTCAATATTATTAAGCTAAAACAAAGTCAATCAAGGTATGTCCTAATAGTTGATATTTCACTCGCCTTGCCTGCTAGTGGTGGTCAGAGTGGCGCTATACGACAGCTGTGGCTACAATGTAGCTCAGACCGTCAGTGTGTAAATGACTGAAAGTAATGTAAAGTGCTTTGGAGTCCTCTGGACTTGAGACTATAGATTTTACACACTTTTTTTCAATGCTGTTTGCCAAAAACTAAAGGGGAAGGAAAAATATCAAGACTTTTTGTATTAAGTAAGTGAACTGAAACCACTGGAGGATCTTGCACGTTCTTCTCTCATTCATGGGTCAAATAAACAATGTAATGACAGATCACATACTTTGTCATATGTAAAGGTAGTAGTATTAGATAAATATGGGAACTGTAAGATTATTTGTCACCATTTTTTTTTTCTTAAATTCAAAAGGGAATGAAAATACTTGATGTTGGTCAGTGGGTTAAAAGTACTGAAAACTGTGGAAGAACTAAGCCTTATATTTAAAAAAAAAACTGTTTTACCTGCTCAATTAATGCATCAAGTTTCATGGGGCTACAGACTATTTTTCTCATCTTTTCAATCCTGTTTGCAGAAAATTGTCTCAATATATAGATGAGGGAATCTAGACTTTCTAAACCCAGTTTGTGAACTTGTAGATTCTAACTGGGTTTGTAACGTATGAAGACTTTCTTCATCATAATAAAGGACAATAAATGTGAATTTGGCTGTATTAAAGGACTATTAATCATCACTATCACTTAGATAAAATGTATCCTAAAAATATAAAGGTAGAACATTAATCCAAGACTGCTGAGTGTTTTGTAGAAAAATCTGAAATATTTTGATATTAAGCACTTTTTGTGGTATCAGGAAGTTTTTGTAAATTGAGGGACATAAATCACCCCAAAATGTCAGTTTTTAAAGCACTTTTACCCCCCTTAAAGTTCATGGTCTGATGTGAAAGTTATCATTCTGCTCTTTCTGACAACATTGATTGCTTTGACCTATACATCTAGAAAAGATAGCTTGCAACAGTACTTTTTTTTTTGATTTAACAGCAAATGGTAGCATCTGTCTCTAACTTTTATCAGTTTTTTTTTTCTTATTTAGCTCGAGAAAGTGGGTAAAGTAAAGGTTGGTTTGTGCATTTATGGAACAGAAATAATGGGAGTTGCTAGTTTTGATGGATTTAATAAGTTGGGGTAAGGAGTGGGATCAGTAATTAGCCTTCAAATCTAGGAAAAATTGGTCGATGCCAACCTCTGATCACTTCATAGTTTTATGAAGCTACTAAGTAAATCTCATCAAAGCCATTTTGGGAGCGAATCAAAGATAGCAAGTAAGTGAACTAACAAACCAACAAAGGACCTGTAGAGTCTCCTACCGCTCGTGGATCAAGTTAAATAAGACATTGTTTGTCAAAGCCAGCCAAGATAACAGGACAATGCCACAAGTTGCTCACAAACGGGTCCTACTCGAGGAAGTCCTTAAAAAACATGCATCTCCCAAACTCTGCAACTAAACCTCCTCCTCACACAACAACTGCAGCGACTCGGGCTTCTGCCCCCCTCTCCTGAAATCTCAGCGCCTCACTGGACAACTCTTGGCGGACAAAGTAATTCCATGGCGCTTGAAACTCCAGGAACTTTTTTTTTTTTTTTTTTTTTTTTTCCTTTTTCCTAAAAGAAGTTGTTCCTGTTTCGCCAGAGAACTGGTGGAGGTGGTGGCGGTGGTGCGGGGGGGGGAAGGGAGGACTTCAGCGCTCACATTCATGGAGCCTCGGCCAGCGCAAACAAAGTCTTCCCCCGAAGAGGGAGGCAGTGGACGGCTGATGAGAGCGAGAACAAACGACAACAAGCACTCCAAAAAACACGTCCTAAATGAGACTCATCCTGGGGGGCTTTTTATCGGATAATAAAAGGACAACTCAAAGCCCGCCTTGGGTAAACCTTCATTTCTCCCCCCCCCCAAGTTGTGTTCAGCTCCGTTAACAATGTAACAATTAAATCGCTCGGCAGATGATAGGGGCTGGCCGACACAATCACAAGCCGAGGCCTGTAATCTCGTTACGCGTTTATAAATCATATGAAACACATTTCAGACACATGAAATACAATACCGACGGCGTGGAGCTCCTGAAGAATGCAGAACATGCATGCTGCATTGTGTCCCTTTTTCCATTTTCACGAAGCACGGGCGGTCCTCCGGTGTGATAATGGGGGTAAAAACCAGTATTTCTCCGCGGGTTTCACACCACGCCGAAAACATCGTGAATAATCCGCTTCTGTTGCGCCGCAAAAACCGTCATTTGCGAGCCGAAAAAAAAAAAAAAAGAGAAAGAGTAAGGGAGGGGGGGATTAGCTCGCCGTGTGAGCGAGGCCAAGACGCGACGTGTGGGTTTAGCTAGCCAGCCAGTCAGCAGCCACAGCCAGCCAGCCAGCCTTCGGGGACAGAGGCAGAGAAGAACGGATACCGGAGTGTGATGTCCCCGGGAGGAGGACCCGCGTGTGCCCGTTGCCAGGAGGCGAGCCGCGGCAGCGACACTCTCCAGCTGCACGGAGAACAAAACAAGGGAAGCACTCACCTGGGATGTTAGCTCAGGCTCCGTTTTCCTCCACTTTACATCGCAGACATTATCAAATCACAACATTATCACGGTAACATTATAGAATAGAAATATGTCTTCCCCCCTTTTTCGCTTTCCAGTGGTCCTACTCCATTACATCCCAGTCAAGATTTCCTCTCGCCTCCCCCTCCGTTCCTGCGAGATGGTTCAGTCCAAATTCTAAGTAGCAATTCTAGGTCAGGTCTGTGTGCCAGTGAGAATGTTACTGTCGGACAGCAGCAAATGTCCACTTCCATGTGACACAGTCAACACTGTAAATACATACAGTCACTTACAACATGCGTGTGTTTTTTGTCTTGTGTCATATTTACAATAAGTTACCTCAAACCTCTCCATATGAAGGAATGTAGGGAAAGTTAGGGATGTAACTTGTGGAAGTTTTCAAACTGTCTTCTACTAGTCTGTAAAATAGTTTGTAGCGATATTTACAGGTGTGCCTTAATGAATTGTACTATAATTTAAAAGTTATCTATAATATATTGCGGGAATTCAATCCAAAAAGTGAAGCTCACATTCATTGCATATAGAATAATATATTACTTTTATTTGGGGAATTGTTATGATTGTGGCAAACAGTGAAAAATTAAAAAAATTAATTTGATCAAAAAATAAGAATATTACTAAAAGGGCAATAAGAAGCGTCAACCTACAAATAAAGACCTGGCTCCTCCCACTCTGTTGTTTGCAAGCACATTAGTAGAACGTTGTGGGGAAGGAAAACCTGTGTTGAAAATGGTTCACAAGCAACAGGAAAACATTTAGCCTTGAGAACAAAAAAATCCTTGTTTAGTTCAGTAAGTCTTTTATTTTATCATTGCTGCCGTTTTAATGCCGCCAATTTTTTTTCTTCTGTACAGCACATTGTGTTGCTCTTGTTGTTTATTTACATTTCTTTATATATCAAAGGTTGATTATAATTTGGTTTTGAAGTAAAATCTGTTCAAGAGCTGAAGAGATATACACATCTAGAGTCATGTTTTCAAAAGCCACCATATAGAGACGTTTCTTTACTTTATTTTATGAATATTTGAGCATAAGCATTAATGTAAACATGTAATAATTAACACTTCTTCTCAATTACTTACTCCATGCATAACAATTATATAGAAAAACACATGAAATACTCAACAGGAGATCACACAGATGATTTACAGACCATACAGACATATCAGTATCACCCTCAGTAATCAGATACAATGTTTAACCTGTAGTTCTGATGGGCTTTTACCTATCAAACCAGATACTGATCATGGAAAGACCGCTTTTTCTTCAGCTGAACTTTGCTCTTGCTGATACTGCCAGAAGCACCAATACTTGCTGTAAAGGTCATGGTATCACTACTTGATTGGTCAGGACCTAGACCTCTCAGACAAATGATGCACTATTGTCAAGAGGAAGATGAGAGACTCTAGACCCAACATTGTGGGCAAACTGGAGGTCGCTGTTAAAACTACTGGGCTTCAAAATTATCACACCATGTCACTCTGCACTGATGCAGAAATTCATGCATATGGTTCTGAAATTCTTTTATAACAAACACAATCTTTTTCCATTTCCATTATTGAGTCATGAAAGCAATTCTAAACAAATAAAAAAAACATCCTTGCTCACTGAACCTGTATGATGGGTTGAAGGATGCAGAGCAAGCATTTAATTTTTACACAGAAGTTAAGTCTGAAGTTCGAATTTCAAGTAGAAAAGTCTGAATTTTCTGACAAACTCGTTGTTCCTTTAACTTAATAAAGCAGTTTGTCATAGACACTCTCAAATTTTAACACAAATAAAATGATTTTTCAAAGACTCAGTTTGAAGATTTGAAAAACAATTGAAGGATGATGCGTCTCCCAGGTGCTGTGTGAAATCTCTAATGTTTTTATCCTATTTCATAAATAGGTCACTATAAGATGCTCATTAGGCTTTAGATCATTCTTGGCCCGACTGTTCCAGTTATTTTCCTTCATCATCTCTTAATCACCCACTCTACAATGTCCAGGTGATACTCAGGTAAAAGTCTGCACAAAAGAAAAAAAGTGAAGACAGAGTCCAAAGAAATACCTTTAAAACATCTGAAGAACAATTACTGCAACGGAAAATGCTATCCTTGGAAGCAGCGCATAAAAATAAGGCAGGTTTTAGAACGTTTTCAGAATCATTTTTATTAATGATTGGCCTATATGAACAAAATTCACAAAGATTTACAAATTTGAGTTTGTGGCATACTTAGCATTTCTGTATTTCATCTTTTTTTTCTTCTTCAAATCCAGATAGTCTTTTATTAACGAAGCTATTAGCTATCAGCAGAGTTTCCAAAGGCTTCTGGGCAATGCTGTACCAAAGAGGGTGATATGATGTTTTTTAATTTAATTTGAATTTCAAGGAAAGGTTCAGGATATTAAATGTGCATTTCTCACCTCTGTTGCAAATGTTTTAGGGGACAAGACATCCATACTTATGCTCACATGGGACAAATGTCCATCACGGTTCTTGAAGAAAGAAACTTTAACTGGATTTTAGTTTCAGCATTAATTTAAAACATTTGTCATGAGTGATTGCTAAACCTAGTGTCAACCACAAAGTGTGAAAACCTATTAAAATAAGAACATAAAATCTTATTCACCAATTAATATTGTGAAGTGAAATCAAGTGTACAAAATAGGACATCTCTAATTTAGTGAAAGCTTAAAAAGGCTAAAATTAGACTGTGTGTGACTGTGTTGCTCTTAATCCGTTGCCATAACCTGGGGTTATTTAGTGCAGTGGAGTTTTGTTAGTGCTCATGATGAGCCAAGTAGCTAATGACATGACACTTGATAAATAAAATCATGTTTAGCTACAGGGCAGACACACACATATACTCCTCACAGAGTGACATTCAGAGGCCTCGGAGGAAGAGTGAAACATTGAGGACATGCGATGCGAGAGTGGTCCTTCTCAATATTTAATCAAGATACATTTCAAATCTAACCCAAATGTATAATCAAGACAACCGGGGATTGGATGAATTCGTGTTTAAGTGTGCACACTATTAACTGGCCTGATTGTGTGTCTGCGTGTGGGGGTGTGCGTGTGTGTGTGTGCGTGTGCGCCCTGCCTCTTTTCTCCTTATGAGAACTGATTAAGATCCTCAAACCAGACATGTTTTCGTAGTGAAAGTGAAAGCTTTCTTCTTCAAGAGGCCTTTTTCGTGAAGGCTCTGTTCTGTGCACGGGGGCTTAAATGCGCTGCATAAATGTTGGGGTAAAATTAGGAGGTAATTTAGCTTTATTCTTGTTTAATTGTCAGTAATTGGGTTATGTTCTCTCAGTTACTTGGTGAATACAATTCAAGAACACAGTTTAAAACGTTTTATTTTCTCTCTCTCTCTCTATGAAAGCCCTAGCTTGTTGTTTCTCCTGAGATGCAAATATGGAGGATGTTTAGTTCAGTTCTGAGTGGGTTATGAAAAGCAATAGATTGCAGTAGTTAAGAGCAGTAGATTTCTCTTAGTCGTCTTAGTTTGGTGAAAAAAGGAGCTAATTCTGACCCAAGAGGTATAACGTAAGTGTCTCTAAAAGCAAAATGTCTCAAACCCACTCAGAGGGGATGAAAATCTGCATACATAAATTTTCCAAGTTACGCCACATGATCTCAGTTGGAGTTTGGAGGCTTCGACTGGGCCACATGCAAATGGACTATTCTAAACCAATTCATTGAAGGAGGATTTCTTTTAGACCCGTAGTATGTTATCACCTGTGGTTGATATGTACTTTTAGCTTTCTGTCAGTAATGGCTTTTTTTTTTTTAATTTCTGTTGCAGATGTCCACAGATTTTCCATCCTGAGTTGTGGATCTCTACAGCTCCTCCAGAGTTACTATTGGCCTTTTCTCTGCTTTGCTGATTAAAGTTCTCCTTACCCGGCTTATCAATTTAGTTTAATGATCATGTCTTGGTAGATTTGCAGATGTGCCATACTCTTATTATTTTTAGATCTTAGATTAAACAATGTTGTGTGAAATGATCAAAGCTTGGAGTATTGTGTTACTGCCTAAACATGTTCCACTAACTTCATCCCTGACCTGCCTGCTGTGTTCTCTGGTCTTTATTATGCAGTTTGTTCTCTAAGGTTCTCTAACAAACCTCTGAGGCTTTAATAGATCCTGGTGTTTTAGGATTCATAAAAATAATCTGCACATGTGATTGCTCTGTGAAAAACAGAATATGTCAAGAATATCCAGGTTAGAGTGACTATCTGCTTTAAAATGAACTTTGATCCACAGTCTGCTACCTCAGTTCCATCAGAAAAACTTGTTGCTGAGTGAAACCTGTCAGGTGTGTTCTTCCAGAGAAACTAGATGGAGAAGGAAAACAGTGTAAAATTATTAAACACTGAGTTATAAAAAAAAAAAATTATTTACTTGACTGACTTTCAAACTCTTGAGCAACATGAGTTTGAATTTGAACAAATTTAATAGACAGAAGGTTCTGACACACTACTGAAGTTTCTACGTCAGCCAGTGAAATATTTAAAACTCACAACATTTTCAACCATGAACAACTTGGGAAACTGTATTATATACTGTATTATATATACTGTGTTCTCATGACCTAACAAATCTGGTCCTTACCTTGCGTTTTCCACACTTGACTTCTCAGTGAAAGAGAGACTGTTTTGGCCGCGTCAGCTCCCCGTCTGTTTTCTGTGACCAGATTTTTACACTGTGCCCAGAAATCCACAGACAGAAAATGCAAAAGTCACTGACATTCAGAGCAAAGTGGTAACAGGAGGACAACTTCGTTTTCACACTGAAATATTTTAGAAGCCAAATGACCAAAGAGTCATATCAAAACAGAGAGTGAAATCTGCTAATATTGGCCAACCACTTGAGCAAACTGCTCCTCATGAAAACATTTTGTGCAGGACAAAAACCGGAGGTCTATTGAACATAGCAGCTGTGTTTTTAGAGTTCTTTTAAGATGTTTTCAAAGTATTGGAAACTGATCCTATACTAGCGCTCAGCTTGACTCCTCAGTTAGAAGTTTCTCTAACACAGGTTGTTCAGACAGCTTTGTGCCATGATAAATAACTGCTGATTGTAGCCTCCACAGAATGATTAGCAATTTTAAGCTACTATTTTAAATGACGTCTATTATTTGAACAATTTCCCCCAATCTAGTTCTTCACAGCAGCCTCCATTAATCATTATCCTTGAAGTAAAGTGTTATTGTTAAGGCTTTGTGGCCCCAGGGCGGCACTCTTGCTTGTCCTTCTCCTACAGAAAGATTTAGAATATTTTTGTCCTTTAACATCCTTAGTTCCATTTCTTTGTTGGTCACAGATCTGATTCCTTTGTGATTTATTGCCGCAACTACAGGTTTGAGCAAATTAAGACTTGTAAAAATTATTGTACAAGTTTGCCATATCTGAAGGGCATGTTCTCTTGGTTTTGCCATTTTGAAGAGTGTCTAAACAATTTGTACATAAGAAAATAGAAAGCCATGTATTACCATTTACATTTTCCCAGATATTCTGATCAACTTAAAGCATACATTTTAGAAAAGGTTCAGAAGTATTTGTTTAATAGAAATTACTACTTGGGACAGTTAATTCATTACCAGACTTTGTGAAAAATAACTATTTCTTAATGTGGGACATGTTTTCCTGTTAACCTCTCATCCGTTGACCCCTGGAGATAGGCACCAGCACCCACGGCGACCCCACATGGGATAAGCGTGTTGGATAATGGATGGATGGATGGATGGATGGATTTCTTTTTCCAGCTGAGAAAATGTGCTCAACCTAAATGTTTCCATTGCAACTTGTCAAATAGTATTTTCAAATTTTTCTGTTTTTTATTCCTTGATTGTCTGACTGTGAAGCAATCATACTGGAGCCTTTCATAACAGATCTCTGCCATGACATACTGTGCTGCACATGTACGGTTTAAAAATCTCAGGATGAGAGCTGCATATTTGTGACTTTTGACAAGCAGGCCACGGCTACGTCGGACATGTTTGTACATGCTTGTAGAGATCAGTGACACGCCATAAAGCTCTGCCTCTCACTCTGGTTCTGTCTCATATACACTGCACACAGAAACACACCCTCTCTCTTTCTCTCTCTCCCTTTCTCTCTCTCTTGTGTCTGCATGTGTGCATATAGGCATGTGGGTGTGTGCATGATAAACCCCACTGGTGGAGTAACAGTAGACTGGCAGTATTCCCAGACTGGGTTGCATTAGGCATGCACACTAGCAGAGCTCTTCAGGTCGATGTTCTCCCTCTCCAACGCTGCAACTCTCTGGCGTGACTGGGGATACTTTTGGAGGCAGGAGAACAAAATCCAGATTCTGTCCTGTGCTACTTTAAATCAACAGGACCAAAAGCGGATGGTTTATTATCCGAGCGTGTGTGTTTAAGCAGGACACCATTTACTATTCACCTATCATATTACCATCTGCATTATTTAAGGCTTTGATAAACAATCTTATGCCGGAGAGAACCGCTGAAGACATAGAGAGAAATGATTAAGAATGCTCATAACGTTTTATGGGTAAAATAGTAATGTGATATATAAAAACAGAAAGTTAAAATAAAAAAAAAAGGAGTCTAAGATGTGGGAGAACTGAGTTTCTGTGTTGGGCTGCAGCTGGAGGAGCTGATTGGGGTTAGAGGGCCCATTCATCAACAGGTTTGGTGGCGATGCCGAGAAGAACGAACCACTGGCTGGGTTATCAAAATACTGAGACAGTGAGCTCACTCACACAGCAGTGAGGTCACTTACCGGAGAGCTGCAGCCTGACCAATCATCAGTCGGCCTATTATCATGGTATGCAGTGTTGCTATGAGTAACAGAGACGAGCACACCACACCGACCCTTAATGAGGAATAAGATGCATAAACAGGGTTCACTCAGTCCCTTCTCCTCTCTTCGTAATTTTTGCTTGAAGGTGAAGTTTCTTGACAATTTCATTTCACTGTGTTGATTTACAGGTTTCAGTATCACTCCTTTTCCGTTTTGCTTCCTCCTGCCAGGCTTTTTCTGGTTCCCTCCTGGCTGTGTGTACTGTCCCCTGCAGCAGTGTTTTCCGACTCTCCCCCCGATGGCAGGTGAGAGTAAACAAACAGGGAGGACTGAAACAATGTTAATTAACTGATCATTAACGAGCCGAGGCAGACCCTGGAGATGCGAGCAGTTGCCCACCCACCTGCGTCTCGCTATTTCACTAACTGGACTGTTAATGAGTAATCAGAGGTGAGAGTGATTACATCGCCTCCTAACGAGAAGGATTTATGATTGCACGTTAGTGTGTTTATATCGCTGAGGCCTTTACGGCGACAAGAGTCTGGGCTCTGGTCCGCCAGTGGAAGAAAGGCACATCAGAGTAAAATATCTGCTTAAAATACTCCAGGTGTTCCCTGTTTATGCTTCTCAATCAACTGGGAACCTGGGAGGCATGCTAGGAAAAATTACTTTTATATCCAAGCATGGCAAACATAAATGAGTGGATTTGGTCAAATTCGACCTGAGCTGCATAGAACCATGTGTTTTGTTCAGATGAATCAAAGACAATCACTTAGGGGAACAAAAACTCCAGGTGGGCAGGATGTAAAACAGCTCAATATATGGAAAAGTTACTCCTTATTTATCCATACACACGTATCCTTGCAAGCTTATTTCCAGCAGCCATTGGGAGAGAGGTGAGATCATTCCCTTCAGGTCGTCTTCTACCACATGGTTAAAGTACATTTATTTTAGCTTTCTTATTATATTATCATCCAACGCAAGAAATCATACAAATATCGCTTAATTTTTTTAATTTTTTTTTTTGCACTAAATCTTTCTCAATTTTGTGCCTAAGGCTAACAAAATAGCTAATAAAATTTTAAAAAAAGAACTCAAATTGAAAAGTAGCTTCTAAGTCTTTAAACTTAGGTCTGAAATCATATCATTCCCAGAGTTTTAACCAACAAACGAAACACAAAATTCCAGACTTTGATTTACAGGGGATGTTTCCATGGCATGTTTCAAATTACAGCACATCACATACAGAAACACATAAAAACATATGACAGATTTAAAGTAAAAAGTAAAGTTACAAGTATGCACTGAAAGTTCCTCACGTGTCGCTGCTGATATACGCAAAATGCATAATTGGACCCAAAGAAGCTCCTGCGCTCATGCTAAATGAAGCAGCAGCTAAATAATTAAACAGAAACTCACCTTATATTAGGTTCTTATCTTGATGCTAAGAAATGCAGGGGGAAGTAGAAGGAGACTGACTTTTTATTTTATGTATTTTTTTACACTGTGCTCTCATTCCTCAACTGTTTCCCTCCGGTAAGGAAAATAACATTTGCTGACATTCCCGTAATGGCCTGAGTCATCGGAAAGCTGTCAAATTTGCCCCTGACATATTACGGTTCTCATCAATATGTCACCCAAATTTTAGCTTGACTGCTTGAATATTTGTTGAGAAAGGCACAAGAGACACATGTGGATATTCCTTTATTAATAATCAGAAGCACAACCCAAAAGACTATTTTTTTTTTGTCAGCAGAGCAAAATAAACTGGTTGATTCCTCACAGAAGCTGGTTAAATGAGTTTGTCCTGGTCTTTGGGTTAGGTACAGATCTCCTGGCCTGATTGAAGTCATGAGACTCCAGAGTGTGGTTGTTATAAAAATCTTGTTTCTCCAACCTGGATGTTCTACCTCAGCCACATACGTAACAGCAGAAAAATAAATGAAGTGCTTCATTCACCCAAAGAATGTTGCCTGTGAGTGTAATCCAGGCAGCTATTAGGTTTGTCAGCACAAACGTAATTATGTAATTAGAGAGACAATTTAGCAATATAAACCTAATGGTTTGGAATTGAGACAGAGGGGACACCATAGCTTTTTTTATAAGAGGTTGCAATCCGAACAGGACATAAAACACTCACTAAAATGTTTTGTAATATGTTCATAATCCTTTTTCAAAAGCAAAATCCAAAATTTTAGGGGTAATTAGTTGAAGGTGACTTAATGCAGATCTCTAAAGAGCATTATGTTTTCAAAGGGTAAAGTACAGTTTAAGTCAGGAGAGAATACAGAGCATTTAATTGGGTTACCATGTTTGGTAACTTTGAATGAACAAACAACATGGCCTCCACATACACATGGAAAGTCAACTCTTTCAAGGGAGACTGTGAGCAAAGTCAGAAACAGTTTCCTCTGTAACTGCTGATCTGACCCACAAATAATTTGCTCCAAGTCATTAAATTATAACAGTCTAACCCAAAAAGTACCAAACCACACAGAACAAATTCCCCAATGTCAGCATTCATTAAATCAATATCGGAGCAAAACGAAAAAAGTTTGAGTGAATCTACCATCTCAAAAACCTTGTATTAAACATAAAACTAGGATTTAAACAGGTCGGACTTTATGTTGTGCACACAGACCTCTTCAGATTCAACCCTTCATCTGCAAGCACTGCTTTTCTCCAGGTCTCATCAAAATGTCCTTGCTCAAACAGACTTTGAAGCACAATTATTTCAAATGTTTTTCATATATTTGGTCAGATAAGAATTTAGAAACTTAAAAAACTATTATGATGGTGTAACTTTAATTATTGATCAATGTGTTTAGCCTTGAATGTGTTTTTTAATTCATAGAACTAGTTATATATTTTACAAAAATAGTTACGCCACGGTTACAAAAACCTTTGCTTGGTGTGATGGAATACAGCAAAGTCAAATAATTCACTGATTTCTATGTCCACTGTCGCCACATGCTTGCTCAGGCGGTGGAGCTTCTGCAAACTCGATGGTTCGATGAATGTGAGTCCTATTGTGGAAAAACTTTGACCAACCTGCATTGTGAACTAAAATATATTGTCTTATTACATTTGAGACCAGAATGCACAATGTTTCAATGAATCTAATCTGTCAGCATGTCTGGACTGCATTGATAAACAATGTCTTGTTTCTTATTTGTTTGTTGTTGTTTCATGTTTTCATCATGTAATTCACTTTGAATTACCTTGTTGCTGAAAGGTGCCAAACCAGTAAATTTGCCCTGGTATAGATTTGATTCATTGGGTATTTGTGTATATTTTGAAATGAATTTGACCAATTTTTCTTGTGAAGTGCCTTAAAATAGCATTTGTTGGGATTTAGCACTAGATAAATACACTAAATAAAAAAATGAATTAAGATAACGTCAGACCTGTTTTTTTCTCAGAACATTTTGGATGTGCATCTTTAAGAACATTTTTCTGTGTTTCCAACCCTGTTCCATATGGTGGGAAACTAACAAAATGCCTCCAAAATATCTGCCAGGCCTTCCAGTGCTGTAGTGACCTTCCGCAGAAACAACAGCTGTCTGTGCCCATTACCCAAGCTGAGATGGAAGTGCAGGAATCACACCTGATGTGATCCAGATTGATTCCTTCAGTGAAACTACAGCTCAGGTTCAGAGCATAAGGTGTTTCTATTAGATCCATAATGTTGAATCTGGTGCTCACAGCTGATGGTTCCAGGTAGTTTTTAAGACTTCTGATGACTCCTTCTTCACTTTTTCCCTCTTATATTGAGGTATAGATTAAATTCATTAGATTAAATTAGGCCACAAAGCCAATATTTCAGACTTCTTAGAAAACTATTACCTCTTCATAAATGTTAAATTTCAAATCATTTTAATAATTTCTTTGATATTTGCTTTTTATAAAGTATTTGCCCTACTGGTTTTCAGAGTAGAACAGTGATGTTACATTGCAGTGTTTGTTTTTATTTTTGCCTAATTAAATCAGTCAAGCCACATTTTTAGTTTCATTAATAATAAAATACACATGTTTTCATGGTAATTAAAAGTTCCCATTGACTTTTTAAATATCTTTCACTAATGTTGGACAATCTTTCAGCAATGGCCTCCAAGCCCAAATGAGGGAGTGTTTGACTAAAAGCAGATCTGTGAACAGATTGTTCCCACCTGAGCTCTGGCTTTCCTCATATTGTCCTATTTGGTCACTTCTTTCTTTTGTTCTATCATATAAAATCCCAGTAATCTACATGGAGGTTTAATGTTGCAATGTCACAAAATGTGGAGACGTTCCATACTTTTCAATGAACTGATAAAAGAAAACTAAGGCAGGTCTTTTTTTTTATAGAAAAAAAAAAACATCAATGGTCAAATAATTGCCTAAATTGTCTTTCCATTTTGAGTTGTGGTTCCTCTGTTTGATGGCATATTTGTATCACAGGAAAACAGGAAGTTGTGGGTTTATAATTAGAAATTCCTTGACACTCTAAATGTAATATTTAGATTAGTGAGTTTCATTCATTTTGCAGAAATCGTCAGGGATACTGATAATAATGGCACTGATGATTTGTTTCTTACACGCTAATGACAATCTCAGAATAGCAGGAGATTGTTTCACTGACGGTCCTATAAAAAGGAAAGTGGTCCAATAAGACATTATTTACCCCTGATCAGGTGACACTATTAAAAAAACCCCAAAGAGATAAAACACCCGACTCACCGAGTGTCTACTTATTCTCTCCAAAGCTCTGCTATCTTGTGTGAATGCTTACCAAGAGGAAACGATAGATGCAGACATTCTCCATCCCATATTCTCGCTCACTCCATCTTGTTGCCATGGGAACCGAAAGAGACGGGAGACAGGTTCATATCGGCCTCCCTCAGGTCTCCAGTCGCTGCCTCCTTCACTGTGTGTGCTGTGTGTGTGTGTGCTGGTGTGTGTGAGTGAGAGAGTGTACACATGTGAGTGTGTGGTGGCTGTCAG
Organism: Girardinus metallicus; assembly: GCA_903067095.1. NCBI lineage: Eukaryota > Metazoa > Chordata > Actinopteri > Cyprinodontiformes > Poeciliidae > Girardinus > Girardinus metallicus. The sequence continues at coordinate 54,233 of CAEGAE010079139.1, read as the reverse complement.
AGCCGACTGCTCCTGTGTGGGCCACTGATACTCGCTGATTAAAGGAAGTTATAATTTGATTTTCTCAGCAGGCGCCGTTTAATAGAGCAGTTTAACTAAAGCTGTGCCATCCCCAGGGCTTATGGAAGCAGAGGGAGAGAAAGCAAAAAAAAATATAAAAAATGGAGGGAGATATGTATAGAAGGAAGGAGGAAAAAGAAAAAAGAGGGAGGGAGAGTCATGCTAATCCCAAACACTGAGCGATCGCTCTCCCACTCTTTCTCTCCTTCTAATTCTGTTTGCCTGTTTTCACCGTCTGTCTCCCCGTTCACCCCCTCACTGCCTCTCTCTGTTTCTCCTGCTCCTCCTCAGCCTATTAATCTGTGCTCCCCTCTCCTCCCTCATTCCTTTCTCCCTCCTTTTAGCGAAGCAAACATGGGAGGGCTGACTTCCTCTCCGTGTACAGGCAAGGCTGTATTACTGGCCCATTGTGATAATAGCGTTTAATTATCCTCTCAGCTAAAATCAGCCCCATCACTCTGCTTCTCCACCACCACCACCCACCCGTCTGTGGTGTGTCTAATACTGCCCCCCCACTCCCCTTTCTCCATGCATCCCTTCCTACCACCACCCTCTACACCCCCTGTTCTCCAGCTATTTCAGACCCATTTAGCAGGATAAGCATCTTGAGACAGACAGAGGGGTTTTTTGCTCTCTTTCACAGAGAGGCAAGGAGAGGATATGGAGACTGGCATCTCGGTGCCCGCCTCAGAATACCAAACAGGGGGGCCTGGGCATCTTAATATGCAGTGTGGGACAGAGGCGGAGATGAAAGAGAGAGGCAGACAGACAGAGAGATGGGTTGGGGTGATGGTGGTGGTGGTGGGGGTGGGGAGGGAGTAAGAGCAGGTCCTCTCATTTCTCCTCATCTTTTTGCATCCTTTCTCCCCCGCTGCATCATCGTTCCTGCTCTGCTCTCCTGCGTCACTTCCTTGACCCTTGGAAGTAAAAAAAATCGACAGCTTAATTACCAGAGCTTGCAACCGTCCCCCCAGCCAGTGCACTGGATGGGTTTTTCCCTCCTCAAATGTGTGCATTTTGAAGAGTCTCTGTGTTTATCCCCTCCTCAGATATATGTAACAGTAGAACACATTGAAATATATCAGTAATTGCACTCTTTCTCAGCCAATCTCATGGCTTCAACTCAGTTCCTTTATCCAGTTGGATGTAGTGAAGACAACTTGATGAAGTTCAAACTGAGCATCAGAAAGGGGAACAAAAGGGATTCGAGTGACTTTGAACTTGGTATGGTTGTTGGTTCCTGACAGGCCAGTCTAAATATTTGAGAAACTGCTGAGCTACTGGGGGGTTTCACACACACACACACACAGTCATCTCTCAGGTTGCAGAGAACGGTCAGAAAAAGAGGGAATGGTCTTTGAGTTTTGAGGATCCAAATGCCTTACTGAAGTCAGACATCAAAGGAGAATCGACAGACTGGTTCAAAATAATAGAACGGCAACAGTATTTTAAATACCCACCAATTACAACTAAGGTTTGGGAAATAACATCTCTGGAAGCGCAGAGAGGACGCAGAAGCAGAAGTGACGATCACGTCGATTTCTTTATGACCCTGGTATACCCATCTTCTAATAGCTACTTCTTGCAGAATATTGCACAACGACATAAAATCTTCTCAAAGTGGTGTTTAGCATATGACAATGACTTCTCTGTACTCCCAGTGGCCTCCTCGGTAACCAGATCTCTACACGTCTAACAGTTCTACTGAGATAAAACTCACTCCAGCTTTATCTTCTTCTCTGAAACCAATGGAGTTTCCTTCACTGTGTTTGAGATCATTGTCTTGTTTAAAAAATGGTCTTCATTGCGTCTTCAGATTCCAATTCTTCCTTATATAAGCCAATCCTCGATGAAATCTACCACGAACATATTTAAAAGACAACCATACACTAGGTTTCTTCCCTCTCCGAATTTTACTTTTGCTATGGTTCCTTTGAGGCGACTAGTAGTGCCAATTATTTTCTTAATATGGTGTGTGAAGACATCCAATGAACCAAGCTGTTCCCATCTAACCCAATGATTTTCTTACAGTATATCCTTGTCAAACTTTAAAGTACCATAAACATGCTTTTTCTTCCGCAGTGGAGTCTTGTGCAGTGAGTGTGCATAGAGGAAATTGCAATTCAATGGTTATCAACTATTTCTGCTAATTCCAGGTTTCACTGTAAGTGGCTTTTGGACTTTTTTTATTATTATTATTATTATTATTATTATCATTATTATCACGTACCTGGTTGTGGCTGAATTATGGATAAATTATCTCCTTCCCACATGTAATAAACAGCAACATTCAGAGGTTTAGAAATCCATCTGTAACTAATGACATCAGCATGATTTGCAGCATGGAGACCTTCAGATAGATCTTTACTTTTACCCATCGTGACATAAAGTAGTTTGTGTTGGCCTCATTGTGTATGACCTACTCTACAAATGAAGAGTGATGGATTGATTTACTGGCTTCAAATTGCAATTCCTTTGTAATGAGAAACCTTCTTATAGGCCATTAATTACCAGCTGACACTGAAAACAGGGGGAAGATTTCTTCCTAAATACTGAAAGGTTGAATCTATTTCCTTTTCTTCTTGTGACTTTTTGTATCTTTTCTTCATGTGTTCATACTGCGTGTAACTGAAAATATGAACTCATTTGTTTTGACTTTGTTACGATCATCATCACCCTATCATCATCTGGTGTTAATTTCACATGATCACAAATACACTTACTGGATCATGTTTCTACCCCTGGACTGAATCATTTATTCTCCCCAGAGATGGCTTAAGTCTCTATGGCATAATTTCACCAAGATGTTAGAAACGTTCCTCAGAGATTTTGGCCCGTATTGTTCAAATAGCTGCTGCTGATTTGCTGGCTGCACGTTCATCAATGTGAATATTACATTACACCAGATCCCAAAGTATGGGGGTCTGGGAATGCGGAGACAATTGGAGTACAATAAACTGACTGTCACGTTAAAGAAACCAGTTCGAGATAATCTGAGGTTTATAACATGATGCTCTAATCCTGCTGGAAGATACACTTTGGTCATAAAGGGAAGAACATGGTCAGCAACAGCACTCAGTTGAAGTAATCTGCAGCTTGTCCGAAGGGATCGCTGCTTTCTTGTTCATAGCAAATTCTGATCCAACACCTGAATGTTGCAGCTTTAATCGAGACTCATCGGACCAGGCAACATTTTTCCAATCTGTAATCGTGTAATTTTGTTTTTCCCGTTCTTAGCTGACAGGGATGGCACCTGGTGTGGTTGTTCTGCTCTTGTAGCCAATCTGCTTTAAGGTTCAACATGCTGCATGTTCAGATTTGGTATGGCTATTTGGGCATCTGTTCTCTCTTTATGTTTTTTTTTTTTTTTTTTTTTTTTTACGCCTTACCAATTTTTTTCCTGTCTTGAACAAGCTATTTTCACCCATTCACAGAAAAGCTGTGTGTGTAAGCCTCAGCAGATCAGACCAGAGCCAGTGTGCCACCATGTCCATGTACGAAGTTACTCAAACGCTCGTTCTTTCTGATTCTCCAGCTCAGTTTAAGCATCACACACTAAAACCCATTGAGTTGCTCCCATCTGGCTGATTCACAAATTCTGTTAACAAGCAGCTGAGCTGGTGCATAAAGTGGCCAGTGAGTGAATATTTAATTAGACAAACCTTGACCGGATCAGTGCTTATTATTATTTAGCAGTATCTATGCGTTTGTTTGTGCATAGAGGGGGTAGGCTGTATGGCAGCTCTACCTCCTCTGCCACCTCCACCTCCTCAGTCAATTAAGATCGTGAGTAGCTGTCCCTGAAGCGGTGTAGACAGGCTAAATGAAAAGGCAGTGGATGTGAAATATGAATCATTAGAATACTGCAAGGACAGGCTTGGAGGGGTTGTTGGTGGGGGTGAAGGGAGGGTCTGGAGAAGCGATAAGGAGGAAAAGGAATGGGAAAGAAAGGGAGAGGAAGAATGAGAGACCAGATAATAAAAGATTAACGTCACGCCTCTTAGAGTGGTGGAATTTCAACCCCCCCTACTGATCAAATTATTTATCCTCGTCTATAAATGCAGAAGAAAAAGAGGAAGAAGAAGAAGGGAGATTTTGTTTTTGGAGGGAAAGAAATGGAGTAAAAATGTCTCAGTCTCTCTGATGACGCCGCTGACAGCGAAACAAACGCCGGTGTGTGCGTGTGTGTGTGTGTGTGAGAGAGAGAGAGAGGTTGTGTGTGTTTGTATGACAGAAAAGAGGGAGAGACAGTGGAGAAAGAAAAAGTGCGGGCAGATGTCTGCATTCACTCTGTGGGAGGCTCAAGGCTGTTTGCTGAGCAGGGAGGATATAAAAGATGGGAAAGAGAGAGGGAGACAGAGAGGGTGGGATTAAATGAAACCTGTTTCTCTTTGATTTTTGCTAATTTGCAGCAAGATGAGGAGCAGGGAGAACAAACCACCTACGCAGCGCCACACTAAACCACATGCACACACACACGCACATCCTCCCGATAATTCTCAATGGAGATCAGTCAAACGCACACACAGAGTCACAATCTTCCGTCATGGATCGCCTTCCACTTCCGCCCTATAAAGATCAGTTTTTCCCAGCTTACTTCCTCCTTCACTTTTCGAAGCGAAACCATTAAAAGCACCAGCGCCGGAGAACACCAGCAGCTCGGGTTCACATTTACTCGCACGCAAGCGCAAAGTCCTTACTCATTAGCCCTGATTCCCCCTGAGTGACATCTTTAACAAAAGGATGCAGCCTCTGCCATGGCAACAGCCTCCTCCATCTCCGTGCAGCGCTTCACTCTGTTTACATGATGTGATCTCGCTCCTTTTTTTTCACCGTCCTCCCCCCCTCCCCCTCCCACCCCCCCCCCCACCCCCTGCCACCGCTCCCTCCTTTCGATCGGCTTCTTGCACTTAATCACTCCTCTCATTTCACTCCTTTTTCTTTCTGTCTCTGGTTTATCTGCTTGCAGGTGGGGACCACCACCTGCCTGCTCGAGAACCAGAACATAGAGAGCAGGGGGCAAAAGGAGAAAGGGAGAAGGAGAAAAAAAAAAAGGGGGTGACACAGATTAGGTATTTGGGCTTGCAGGAGGCTGTGATATCTAGGCCATGGGAGTCCAAAGCAGCCAGTGTGTCTGGTGTCACAGCAAATCAACTGTCAGCTGTACACCACCTGCCCACCCACGCATGCTTCTGCACTCTCACACACACAGCAATACACACACACGCACACACGGATTCATCCAAAGTCTGAGGAGAGAAGAGACTAAGAATAGAACACCCAGAGAGCATTGCCACTTCTCCTTCGCTCTCCTCCTGCCACCATCAGAGGTGTTTCGCAAGTGGCCTCCAACACGATAAGGAATTTTGTGGGCTTGTTATGGTCTCCTTCGTTTGTTTCTTTTTTTTCTTTCCCCCCTCCTCTCTTTCTGAAAAGTAAAAAAAAAAAAAGAAAGCGTTCAGAGAACATCATCCTCGAGCCCTCCGGTGTCTTCTGTTTTTATTGACAGAGAAGGAGGGAGGAAAAGGGATGAGAGGCGGTGAAAAACACAGGAGAGACACTTCTGAGGCGGGATTCGATCCAAGACCAGCAGGGGTGGGTTTCCAAAGGCTTCAACCGCTAAATCATCTCCTGGGAGGATTTCTTTTTTTTTTTTTTTTTCCTCGACATTAATGTGTGTGCAAGTCAAGATGGAGTGCAATTGTCTCCTCTGCCTTTTAGCATAAACAGTTTGCGTGTGTCAGAACAAGGAGTGGCTGGGACCCTCTCACACACACACACACACACGCACCCCCGCACACACACACACACCCCCACACATATAGCATCTGAGACCCCATCCAACACTATGGATGTGTGTGTGGGCACGTATGCTGAAGCTTATGTGAGTGTATTTATGTTTGTGTGGCACTCTCAGTCTGGTCCCTCTCTGTTTCTCTGCTGTCTGTGGCCTCCTCTTCCCCATGAATACTAATGTGCTTCAAACCCCAGAGATCAACCCTCCTCCCTTTCCCCTCACTCCCTCCTTCCTTCTCCTCCTCCTCCACCGGCCTCCCTCCCTGCCTTCCTCAGCCACAGTCTTCATTCATTTCTCTGCCCCCTTTTTACTTTTCAACTTTCCCTCGCTTTCATCTACCCTTTTACTCCCCAATCTTTTTCTCCTCCCCTCTGCTTCCTCTTTCCCTGCCTTATTTCCTCATCCTACCCCCTCCTCTCTCTTTCTCCTTTTGGCCTTTTCCACACTGTCATTTGTTTAACTTCACATCATTTGCCTCATTTTCTCCTCTACTTTATGTTCTTCTCACCCCTCCACCCCTCAATAATTGTCACCTATAAGTTGTTTACTTCTTCAAGAATGCCTTGAGAAAGCATTGCGATAGACCACCACAATGCAGTGCATCGTTGTAAAGTGGAAGAGAAATGGCACGTCGTTTTGTTTTTGCAGGTAAAAATTGCGGCATACATTTGAATTCAGTTTGTGGAGAAGGTGTGCTGTGCTCAGACGAAGTCAGAGCTGAAATTTCTGGGCTGTGCGCAAAATGTAATGTGTGATGGAAAACTAACGCAACATGAATGTCACCCAATGTGAAGCATGTTGGTGGCAGCATCATGCTGTGGAGAAGGTCTTTTTTTCCAACAGGAAAAAAATTTTAAACCATAAGTTATCTTTATTCTGCTTCCATAGAATAGGGTCTGTTACACTTTCTATATGTTTTGTGAGCCCAAATAAAAGCAGTATCCTAAAAAAATCATCTAAATTCACTACATGTTGGCTGTGTAGGGTGCAGCTGAGGTCCTAATCCAGAAATTCCCCGTCTTAAGCTTGCAGAACAGTGAGCCTGGTGCTCCAATTACTGTTTGTTAAAAGCTTTCACCCCCCAATACATTGTGACATCCTGAAAATTATTCACGGCCTAATTCGCTTAAACTTGCATCCCGTTTCTTCTCCTTCTCCCATTTTCCTTCTCAACCACGGGGGCCCTGGGAAGCAGAGGGGTGATGGGATGAGAGAGAGAGGGAGCTTTCTGTTGTTGCACAGAAGATGCAACTCTTCACAGTCGCCTGCTCCTGCTCCTGCTGCTGACTGGACGATCTCAAACTTTTACTGTTGTTTCCATAAGCAAATTGTTGGTGCGGATGTTAAAGAAAAGGAAAACGTCCTAGAGAAAACAGCAGTGTGTGCATTTTTGAGAAGTCACAGGAAGAGCCACAAAGAAGCGAATGGGGTAGAATTAGAAGGGAGGAAAGTTGCAGTTAAAAAAGTAATAGCGTGTATTTCCCGTTGTGTCGGATCTTCTTTTAATTGTTTATTTATCTATCTTTTTTAAAGGACTTCAACTGGCTTTTAAGACAATATAAAATTTTTAAATGTGAAGAAATTGTGTTATGGTTATCATACTCAAAAGGTACAGCTAAAAAAGTACTAGCTGTATGCTAGCTTGTAAAATTGGTAACACTCTCTCAACTTTTTGACATTTTGTCGTTCTACAACTATAACCTTTAATGTATTTTATTGTGATATTATATGAAGACAAATGCAAAGTAGCAAATTATTTTGCAGTGACAAAAAACTATACATGATTTTGACCACTTTACACGAATAAAAATCTGAAAAGTGTGGAATGTTTTTGTATCTAGCCCCACATTTTACTCCAGTTCCGGCTGCACATCTTTTAGGGTTTGTCCCAACCAGCTTTGCGCTACCAGACCCCAACATAGAAACGTTTTCCCTTTTTTTTGTTTCCTGCTAGGAAATCTCATATGAATTTAGGTCCTTTCTTTGACTAGGCCATTCTAACACATTGATATGCTTTGATTTCCATTAAGCTCTACTTGCATCTTTAGGACATCGTCCTACTGGAAGATGAACATCTGTTCCCGTCTCAAGTCATTTAAGCCTCTAACAGGTTTTCTATGAGAGTTGTGTCCATCTTCTGATTAACTTTGACAAACTCCCTTGCTCCTACTAAGAAAAATATTCCACTACATAATGCTGCCATCATCACGTTTTACCATGGCCATACGCTGTGGAAGTTTCCCACATAGTGTGCATGTAGGTCAAAAAGTTGCCTTGGTTTCATCTTGTGGCAAACTGCAAGCATGAGCTGTTGTGGTTTTCTTCCTCACACACCTTAATAAAGACCAGATTGGTGTAGAAGGTAACTTTGTCCAGTCAATGGGTTTATCTTACCTGAGCTGTGGATCTCTGCAGCTCCTCCAGCTCTCACTGGTCAGTTGCTCTTTCCGACTCATGCTTTTCTTGCCAGGAAAGTCACTTTAGGAAGTGGTGTTATAGATTGTTCAGGCTGAAGCATTGCTGAGGGGTATGGAGACCAGGCAGATACTTCAGCTTTCCAGCAGTCGGGTGTATGAAGCTGTCCCTCAGTCCGGTGGAGCCAGTCAGGCTGGTGGTTCCAGTACCTCCTTGTAATTAAGTTTTTATCAGCACTTTTCTCCCACAAACCAAGACGTTTTTGCAATTTGTGATCTTGATAGTTCTTGTATAGTTTTTCTTCAGATTTTCCCCAACTGCTTCAGTTACTTTGGTTGAATTAAGAAAAAAAAAAATACCAAGAGTATCAAACTTAACAAATGTATTAGCATGCTAGCAGCCCGACATTGACTATTCGAAAACTGTTCAGATCATACAGTAGATGATCTGAACAGGTTTTGTCTGCACTGGATTTCTTAGATGTGATGATAGACACGTATATTTTTAACATCTGACATTGATTTTTTAAAATTATTTTTGAGCATGAAAAGTTTGACAGAATTACATGAAAGTTTGGCCATTTGGAAGCAAAGTAAATTAAAATTAGGACTTCTGCACAGTTCTGTACAAGAGATCTTATTGAACACCAATATGGGAGCTGGTTATAGGTCTAGGAAGTACAAGAAAAGCATGTCTGTGTGTATCCAGCAGCCGTTGCAGAAGCGGGAATAATGAAGCAGGAGAAGAGGAAGGAATCCTGCAGGAATCCATCTCAGTGTGCATTCCTCATGATGTGGAGCTGAGAGAGCGGCAGAAAGCAACAGGCTAGGGAAGAAAATGACCCAATGCACGCACGCACACATGCTCACACACATCTTAAGACAATAAAAGCCTCTACTGGGTAGAAAACTCACTGGTGTGCAGAAATGCAGCCGCAGGCACATTCATGAACAGCACAAATGAGATTTTCACAAATTGTTGGTAAACAGATTAAATTTGAGGATCAATGAATGTTTGCCGAGCATACACTGCACACACACATACGCGCACACACACTTTCAGATGCACGCACAAACATCTGTATGGATGCACACTTCACACTGCAGACCACTTCAGGTTTCATCATCTTCTTCTCTCCCTCCTTTTTTTTTTGTGCTTTCTTTCTCTTGAGAGCCAGTGAAGGCTGGGTGGGGGGGCAGGCACAGGCAGAGAAGCGGAGGGGTTGTGTGTGTGTGGGGGGGGTGTCTCATTGCCTCTCTTTTGTTGCTGCTGGGGAGATAGAGAGAGAGCACATATTCATACAGAAACCTCTCTGCAGCCCCATTCACACCCACACACCGCTCTCCCCCTCCTCCCTCCACAAACACAAAGATACAACATCAAAGAGCCGACGCTGCTGAAGGATTACTTCAGCCACACACTGGCTCCTCAATCCGGGTCTGTTCCTCTTGCGCGGATCCCACCACCCCCCTCTCGCCCAGCTCCACTTGGTACAGCCCGAGCATTCCTGCCAAGTAGCTTTCACACATGGAGGGGAAGCTTGTCTCAAGCAATTGCTGACAAGCTACAAACAAGACTGCCTCTTTTCCCCTCTCTCCCTCTCTCTCTCTCTTTTACTCCCCCCCTTCTTCTTCCTTGTCTTTTCCTTCTTCCCCCACTCTGCTTTGCTCCCACCCAGTCTCCCCTTCTTCGCCCTCCTGTCTTCGGCCCTCATTCCTCCCTGCCCCCCTCTCTCCTCTCTCTCTGAGAATGTGGGGGCCCCACTAGCATAAATTGTCAGCTGTTCCTGGGCGTACTCTCCATGGCTCCCTAAACTCACATAAGCTTGCACACGCAGCCACTGGTGGGGCAAGGGTAACCCAAGTAAAGCCCTGCTGGTTATGAGCGTGAAAAAGTACACCCAGGCCCCCGAATAATGCTACAGTCAAGAGGCACGGAGAGATTTGGCTCTATAATAAGTTACACAGTCCTGGGGAGTCAAAGAGGTCAAAATCGACTTACTTTTTGGTAAATTATACAAGAAAGAGTCTGATTAGCTGCTATGCTCAAGCTGAGTTATACATTTAAAAACCACAATCTGGGTTCTGCAATCAGGTACAGTTTATTCATAATCACCCAATCTGATTTCACAATAATCGCTCTAGTGTCTTGTGAATTATGAACAGTCGTTTTGGGTTTAATACAAAGTGTGGTCTTAAAAATAATCAAATCAGAATGAACTCTCTGGTTCTCCTCCTTGTTTAGGGTGTCTTGAGGTTTCCAGATGTGAGCGGTAATGACACTGGAACCATTTTGCATTGTTATTGAGCAGCTGTGGCGGACTGAAAGGGAGAGGCAGTCATCTAGTGTCAGCTTTGGGTACTGCTGTTCAATCAAGCGTCTTTTTTTGTCCATTACTTTTCAGCTAACTAGTAAAGATGAGTCCATTGACTTTACCTGCTTGCCCTTGTAGGGCCACAGGGGAGCTGGTTCGTCTACCCAGAGGTCAGTGGGAAAGAGGCGGGCTGCACCCTGGACAGGTCACGACTCCATTATACGGCAACATAGAGACTCGCAGGACAAACATAAATTCATCTTTCTCAGTTGACATTTCAAAACCTAAATATGAATTAAGAAAACCGGTTAGGTTACATTTGTAAAAGGTTGGTAAGAGTACCAATAAGTGTGACACCAGACTTCTATCTATGGAAAAAGTTCCCAGTTGCTTTTTTCTTTTTCTATAAAATTAAATTCTAGGCAAAATAAATGTGGTTAGTAAGATATTAATAGTAAATATTCAGTTTTAGGAATATTTAAATTGGTCTGCATCTTCTTAGAAAGGCCTGGCTTCTCTTCTTTGTTCATATTTTAAGTTTTGAGAGTAACACTCAGCTGAGAGAGAGAGTTGTGAATTTAAATTGTGGTTCTTATTGCTGATCATAACACAGAATATTTAAAGCCGTCCTCACTTCCTGCCTGCTTTAATGAATGTATTCATTACAGAAGGATTTCTCTGCAGAAAGTTTCCTTGTTTTGCTGGAGTGCTGTGTGCTTTACTTAGAGCTGCACTCAGCTGCTGAGTAGGTTGAGTTTGCTCTGAATCCTTTGTGCAGACCATCAGTATTGCATTGATCAGAAAATGGTAAAGGGTTAACTTTGGTATCTGTTAATTTATTTATTTTTCAAAGTTTTCAAGAATTTACCATGTTAAGCATTACAAATAATTAAAAACTGAGCAACCTGTGTTACTAAAGACAAAATCTAATGATTTTTTTTTATCATGTTTTTCCTAAATGTATTAATTTTTAAATAAAAAATGTAATATAGAACTGTGAAGATTTAAGATGTATCAGATAAATGCATTCACATACATACAAAAGTAAATCTTTTTAGTTATATTAAAATGTGGATTGTTCAAGTTGAAAAAAGCAATAAATAAAAAATCTCATGGAAAAAGATTTTTTAATGTTATAGGCAGCAAGGAAAAAAAATCATTAAAGTCCAAATTTATTGACATTTTGCTTAAGAACAATGAAGGGAAACTTCCGACCAGGGCTGCAGGTATTTCCTTTGTTGTTTAGTGATCGTCCTCTTGGTTTAGCTTCTTAAGTACATCTTGAGGTTCCTTGTAAACTCACGTGCATTTGGGTTACGCACCAGAATGACCCAAAGCACGCGGACATGTCCAAAAGCTAGTGGTTTAAAGGGGAAGCACAGCGTGTTTTCCAGGCTTCTAATGCCATTTTATAGCACATCTCATTCAAGTAACTATAATACCTTCAATCATGAAAATGCTGTATATATCAACAAAAGAAATTTGACTTAACGCCTTGAAATTGGGCATCTGTCTCTTTAACTCTTGCTGACACCAATTTAAAAACTGAATTTTACATTTACTCATGTTATCTTTAATTCCAGATTTCCTAAGACAACCATCAAAATCATATACATATATATATATATATATATATATATATGTATGTGTGTGTATTTGAGAAGCTGTTACTGTGACCAGGTGGTGTTACCTTCAAGACAATGCAAAAACATTTAACAAGACAATGCAAGAACATTTACTTCAACATGGAAGCCCTCATCTTCAAATGTACAAGAAAACCAAAACAAGATATTAAAGGCAAAAATTTATTTAATCTTTAAACAGATAGCAGGAGACAGCTCATTTATTTCTAAAATCATTTTGTGATACATAAACATCTCTGTATGTGCACATTGCATTTACTCAGTAGAGGGGGAAACTTAAGTAGAGCAAGATGATCTGGTCTTGCATTAAAGAGATTAATAAAACATCTGTTGTGATGTGGCCATCTTGAATAAAGTTAAGAAATTCACATTTATAAAAACGACACTTTTCCCTTTTTAAACCCTGCAGCCTTAGAAAAGGCAGAGGACTACAAATGGCCTGAAGATACACATGCAGTGGTGTCTTCGTACAACCCCTCCCTGCACTCCCCACCAGATCAATGCTAAAAGATATCAAGTCAGTGAAACATATTAGCACACCACAGGAAAAAGATCAACTGGACCCCCACCTTTCCCCCCGAGCACTTTCACAACTTCAAGTATTCCCACCTCCGACTCCAAACCTTCAGTTTCATTACCATTTCTTAGGTTTACAACATAAGCTATGACATAAGTGCACTCAACATTCATCTATACATAGAAAAATAAAGGTAACAATAAGTAGCAGTAATAGTTATATCAATCACTTTACATTTCTTTTTTTTTTTTGTCCTTTTATACAACTGTGACGTGAAATCGCTGTACAACGTGGCATCACATTCCCCACCCCCCTGAGAGTAAATGTTCAAGTTTCTGTAGCTACCAAAGAAGCAAACAGGAACGGCAACCTTGGTTTGATTATTTAAATAATTTTAGTAATCGTTGATAACAGCAGTGACGCCTTTCTGCAAACCGTTGTGCTCAAGTGTGACTGGATTCAGTATATACAAACTTGGGATCCATCATGTGCCTCTGGCTTCAGGCCGATGGCTGCTGGTGAGACACTGATGGCTTTCATCCTGAAACGACAAACAACTTGTGTTAATGAAGCAGAGAGGAGAATGTAAAGGAAATCAATGAGCGCAGGCAGTCGTACTGCACCACAATCAAAACAAAAGTTAAACAAATCCCCTTTTCCACTCAACAATAGCCCCGGTCAGGACAGCTGACGTGCAGCTCGGTCTTTGAGAGTATTCGTTTCACCGACCTCCATGTGCCTGTGCTAGAAGCGGGCGTCTCCAGCTGCCTCACAAACCGGCTGCAATGCAGCTCCGGCATTTGTACAACTTTGGGTCGTGGGTGCGGATGTGATTCCGAACATTCCTCAGTCTGAAGAAGGTCTTGCTGCAGAGCTGCAGAGCAGAGAGAAGATGGAAGAAAATGAGTAAACAGACAGAGGCTTCACTGAGACTCCAGTGATGCAAGTTGTTTTATAGCTGTGGTGCAACACAGAACTCTTTACAGAGGGGGAAAAATGTCATAATATTTTTTCTAATTCTTAATTTAGAATTATATTGTGTTCCTTTTATTGTTAGTATAATTTATGTAACTCCTTTTTGCCAATATGACAACACAGCAACATTTGACTGAACTAGCCTGCGTAAGTCTGCTGTAGATCCGGGAACCGACTAGGAGAGTCACGTGAGAAGTTGATTTTGTCCCTCGTGAACCATTTCTGTGATGATTTGGAGATTTGCATCTTTAAGCAAGTTGGAAATTCAAAACATTCCCCATTTTGAAACAACGGAATACTGATTTTTATTTAAAAATTTCATGCTACATCAAACAGTTCATTAATCATTGCGTTCATAAGATTTCCAGGACCTTTGGAAAACAAATGAGCTCTAACAGAGTGACCATTGGGTTCTTGGTCACCTCCCTGACCAAGACTCTTCTCCCCCAATCGCTGAGGTTAGATATTGAAGAAGTTCCAACCTTCTCCCATGTACCAATGATGGAGGCCACTGAGCTCAATGGGCTTTTCAAAGCAGCAGAAATGTCTCTGGATCCTTGAGATTCCCAGGTTCAAGAGGTGTGTCAGAGACTTCCAGAGGAGGAGAAGGTGAAGCAACAATGTTTGCATAATTTCTACTTTTTTGGCAAACATTTTGTCTAAATTAAACTGTTTAACTCTCCTTCAGCCTTAGCGCGAGGCTCAGGAAGAGAGCAGAAGATGGTCGTCCAACCATCAACCATGGTAGTTTGCGAACCACAAAAACAAAACAAAACAAAAAAAAAAAAGCTCATAAACCGGCAATCTGCCAGAACATTGTAAAAAGTTCAGGTGGGATCCAAATAACCGCTTTTAGCTCTACGGGACGGATCAAACTCTACCCATTCATTTTAAGCTTACAGAAAAAGTGCCAAGCCACCAAATAAACAAAAGTAAACTGACCAATAACATTTAGGCTTTGGACGTACATGTTCCCGCCCTCACAGACTCGTGTACAAAATGTTTGGACACAAAATATGTTTTTTCCTCCATAATTTTGTTACTAGTAAAGAGGGTTAGATAATAAAAAATCCAAAAACTATTCTTTTCTTTTTTATACTTATAGGAAAATTGCAAGGTATGCACAAAGAGAACAGCTGCAGGTGCCCCCATTTAAACAAACCAATTTTAACTCAGTTGATACATACAGTCAATAAATTCAAGCAATACTCTCCATTACTGCAATATAAACTAAGAGAAACAGATTATACTTCTTTTGTAGTTGCACTCAATGCTGAATTGAGCCCTAAACAACACATGAGTGAAATATAATAAAAAATAAAATAAAAATAAATAAATAAAAAACCTACAATTATTGCAGGCTGGAACATTTTTCTAATTACAGTGAGGAAAACATATTTCCTTTTCTTTATTTGTAAAACATCGCCTGATAAAAACCATATTTTTTTGGGAAGCAAAAGATCCAACAGTTTTCAGCTGCACATTGTTGTGTTGCTCCTTTTGATTTTAAAATGATGGTGCTAAATCTAAACAAAATAAAATAAAATAAGAACCTTTCTACTTTCGCTTTAGTAGAGATAATTTTTTTCAGAAGCCATTTTGTCTCAACAATTTCTACACCAGGTTAACTAAGTAAAAGCTTTCTTTTATACTGAGGTAGACATTCTTTTTTCCGGCATGAGCAGGTGTGTAACTGGGCACCAGGATCAGCATCGTCCCTGAAACTGGATCCCCGATGCTGAAAGAGGGTCCGCGGTTTCCACATACAAGTGGTTCTAGGTGACATCTAAGAGACTGGTTCTTACCGGACAAGGCCAGTGCTTTCCATCAATGTGCCTCAGCTGATGCATAATTAGGGAGTCGCAGTCCTTGTAGGCAGCTGGACATTGCAGACAGGCGTGGGACGCCTTTGGGACTTTGGGTGCTTGGCTCCGAGGCCCTCGGAGCTGCTTTAAGCGGGCTCGATGTACGGCGTCCAGCATGGCGCAGCTCCGGCTGCTGCTCAGGGTACGGACCTTATTTTGTCTCTGAATAAGGAAAAAATTAAAGAATAAAAAAAGAAAGAGCCTGTTTACAGAAAACATTTATAGAGTCTGTGTAATCAGGTCAGTACTATCTTTTTAAAGTTTAAAGGATTTCCAGATTTAATCACATTTCCAAAAATATTTACTTTATTTTCAATCCAAATTTCGACTGGTCCTAGAGAATAGTAACTAAAACTTTGTATAGATGCTGTCCTCCTCATGAATGTAACTGATTTTACTGTTAATTATGCATCAAAATCCCTGATTTTACGACATTTCATAGAACTTGGAGGCCTTCAAACACGAGACTTGGTTGCACACATTTTACGTTTATGTGAATTTTCTGATACATGAGGTGAAAACTAAACAGACTCAACCACAAAACAAAAAAAAAAAAACAGACTTTGTCAAAATGTTTCATAGCCAGGCGCACATCAGCAACACTTTTTTGAAGCCATAAGGAAACATTTAGCAAAATTCTTCCAGGAAGAACTGATGGCATAAATCTAAAGTGGTTGGCTTCCCATCACAGACCCAGCTTTTAAAATTTCTAATAGCTTTCAGGTCAGGGCTTGTTGAGAAGCTAACAATTTGTCTGATTAGTCCATTCCAACACACACAATTCTGTTCAGATTTCAAGCCTCTGATCCAAAATGCCCTGCTAAGATGAAAAAAAATCATGCAAGTCTTAAGATGATTATACCAACTGTAAAGCAGGGTGGTGGAACCATTATGATGGGGGTCTGTTTGACTGCACAGTGGGTGCAATCGTTAATTAATTATAACACACATTTTAAATTGTTCTTCTACTTCTAATTCAAAGTCCGGCTCAAATAAATTACTCTAAGGCTTGCGATGAGCACAGGTAACCATCTGACCAGAACCGTGAAGCATCGTTCAAACTGCCTTATTGGTTACCTTTGGCATCGTCCTTGTAGCTCTGGGCCCAGCACATTTGTCCAGATGCGTTCTGGGTTCTCTGGACTTCAGTCCATGTCTCTGACTCTGTCCTTGTGTGACTCTTCGCTCCTCCCTTTTCACCACGCTCAGGCCCGGCGGACCCCTGGCTCTCAGCGTCCGCTGGGGAGACCCGTCTGTGTCAAATTTTTCTGGAACCTGAGACACGGAGCGCGTCAGACAGATGGCCACGCTCTCCTCCTCCTTCTTCAGGCCGGTCATGGAACCCCCCGCCGGCCGACAGAAGCTGAACAGGAAGCCAGAATCCAGCAGTTTGATGGGCGGCTTGCTCTGACGTTTGCCCAGGTCTGGTGAGGGGGGGTCAGGGAAAGGTCCGACCGGTACTGGATCGGCTGGTTCTTCTTTGATTGTTTTGTAAAGAGGGTGACTATAAATCGAGGGCGGAGGTGTATGCTCTGAAAGACCGTTGGGTTCAGGATCCTTTACTGCTGGTCTTCCTCCCTCTCTGGACTTGCCCCTCATCTTGTCCTCCTCCTTTGTGGATGCCCGTCTTTGCTTGGCTTTCGCTCCCGGTCGGCTGCTGTTGTACCGGAGCGTTTTCACCGCATCTCCGGTGACCTTTTTTCTGCTTTGTGTTCTCTGTGGAGGCAGGGAGTTTGGAGATGCGTGTCCGCTCTGTCCATGTGTGGACAGCCTCAGACTTGAGATGGAGTATTCAGTCGTTTCTGCTTTGATTTTAACCACGTTTCTTACAAAGGTTTTCTTGGTGTTGTAACGCAGGGGCTGCTGGGTACTGTCACGATTCCTCACAGACCGCCTGAGTTCCCTACCACCAAACACCGGCCTGGAGGAACGTGGAAACAGGTCCGGTAAGACCACTTTACTTCTCATGCTCCTGTCGGAGGGAGGAATGCGCTGCTTGATGCTCTTCTGCCTCTTCGTTGGGATCTGCTCGGCTCTGGCGGATCCCAAACCCTTGGACTTGACCGACTTTTTGAGGAGTCGAGTGTTGACGGGGTCGCAGAGAGGAAGTGTCAGCTTCATATCTTCGTATGAGGCTCCGGGGGATGAAGAACGCGGTTTCCGTCGCTTGGTCAGAGAGTAGTTGTTGGCTTTTAACTTCCGAAGCCGTTTCTTTTGCTTCCAGCCGATTAGATCTTCTGGTCTGGGAAGGAGAGCCGTCCTCTGGAGTCCTAGGACATTCATGAGCTTGTACTTCTCCTGAGCTCTTGCGTAATCCTCCTCGTCCTCCCCGACCTCCTCAACTTCCTGCTTCACCCTCACCGGGCTGCAGGACGTTCCCGTCCGCGACCTGGACGTACATGACAGTTGGGTGACAGAGTGGGGCTTTCTGTTCTTCTTAGGCGTCTCTGGCTTAGGTAGGAACCTCTGAACCTCTTTGGCGGCTCCGGGAGATGAGCGGAGAAGACGGGTGCTTGACGCCGAGAGGGGCGAGTAGTTCTGTGACCGAGTGGCGACGATGACGTGGCGAGGTGTGCTGGCTTTTTTGGAAGAGGGAGACTTGAAGTCCATGAGCTTCATCCTGTGTGAGGGACTCAAAGGGAGGCCATTCTGAACTTGGGATTTTGGCATTCGGCGCAAGTTACGCTTAGGACTTTCTTGTAAAGACTCATCGGACGTCTCTAGTGTTAGACTAAAGCTTTCATTCATGTTCTCTAGTTTCAAGAGTCCTTCCCTTTGGTGGTGACGGTGTTGGCTGAACGGACCGGCGTGAGCTGAGCTGAATGCCTTGCTGGGAGCACGGAGATGATGTTCCTGCTCTTTGAGGAGGGCAGAGCAGGCTTCCACGGCTGGCCACATGCCCAGGTGACGCGCCATTGCACAGACTTCTGGGAGATCCTCCTGACGAACACACAGGGTGGACGAGTAGGAGAAGTCCAGCAGAGACAAAAGATTGTCCTCACTGAAACCTGAAATAAGACGACATTGTATTAGTAGAGTACGATAGCTTAGTGTATTTGATATGGAAACACCAGATAAGCTTGCAGATGAAAAAGAAACTTCTGTTTCGAAACTATGGCTGCACTACAAGATAAGGATTCTCCCAGCCCGTTTGTTGATTAGATCTCAAACTGACCAGCCAAACTCATCAACACACTGAGAAACACCTCATCTCTGCCTAACACAGATTATATGAAAGCAAGTCCAAACACTGCGCTTTCATGCAAAGGCAAGAAAACTTTTTCAAGAAAACTACAGTTTTCTTGCCTTTGGTTCTATTTAAGGGTGAAAATAATTCAGAGAAGAGTAGCTAAAAGTACCTAAAAGTGGAGCTTACATTTGCTTCCAAGTAAAAATGTTACCAAATTACATACCAGAACATCAAAGTATCAACTCAAGACACACAGTACCTTTCAAAGGTATTCATAATTGGCTTGAGTTAATTTAAAATCACCTTGCTACAACCACAAACTTCACTATTTTTTATTACACCAATTCAAGACTCTGGAAATTTATTTACAATTTTTATTTTTTGCTAATAATCAGAAAGTACCGTGTACTTCTTTCCTCATCAAGTCACAGAACAGCTGGATTTATATTGAGATTCATTTACATACAGGCTGACCTTCTTTAAGAACTTGTTTTCACTTCGTTTTACTTTGTATGAGAGTGAATGGGGCCAAAAACCAATGCGAATCACTTAAAAGTTTATATTTGCAACAATGTTGAAATTCACATTAAAATTAATATGTTTTCCAGCGAACAAAATTTCCATAAATAGTCTGAAGTCTGTTCTTGCCTAAAATATAAATACTTCTTCAAAACATTGCGTCTCTGACAAAAAGAACAAGAATTGTTTGCAGAATATCTGATCTGGAGCCCTGTATTAATAAATATGTTAAATGTGAAAAAGATACTGGTGGACCAGGATTTTTAATAAAATGTAACCCATCTCTGTTTACATATAACCTTTTCCAGTAATCAAAAGAAACATCTACACTGATTCGTATTTTATATTTCTAATCTTCTAAATTAAAACAGAGGCTTTCTTAACCATTACCAAAGACAATCATAACGTCACAATGCCCCAAGTGATGAATGTCGACATTTTAAACTCCTACCAGAGAGATCTATGTCTGCTTTCTTGCTCGAGTCCATTTCAGCCAAAACTTCATGAAAATGATCGCTGACGGCGGCCAGGACGGCTCGGTGAGCTGAGAAGGCTCCACCGTTGGTTCGAAGGGTGATGTCACAGAACTGCCCCGTCTCCCTCTGACTCCTCAGCTTGCTCAGCAAGTCGGCGCTGTGTGACGGTACCGTCTTAGATACACACCTCCTACCATCAAACCCCTGAGAGGCAAAAACAGCGAGAGACAAAAGGATGAGACAAAAATGTCTTCACTGCAGAAAGAGAAGGGTGAGAGAGAGAAACCACCAGAGAAACTGACAAGTCATGAAATCTAACATGCAGAAAATTAGACACCTTTTAATAAAGATTAAAATGTCCTGTACTTACCGCTGATGTTTTACTGTGCAGATTCTTACATTGTGGACAGTGCAGGACAAAGTCTCTGATCTGGAAGTACATTCCTGTGTGGGAAAAAAAAAAAAAAAAAAAGGAGCAGACATGAAAATACCTTAGAATAAAGAAAAAGAGACAAAGCAGGGGAGTTACAAAGGGACAGAAATAGATCAAAATGTTTAATAAAGTGTCTAAAATCCAGAAAGGAATGTAAAGTTGACTTTTTACATTCTATAAAATAAAATGTGACTTACTTAAAGAGACTATGAAACAACCAGGTTACAGAGGGAAGTTTGTAAAAAGGTCTCCGAAGGACAAAGACGCTAGGTCAAAACAATTTTTTTTTTTTTTTCCCCAGACTTTTTAAAAAGCTACATCTACCATAGGGAGAAAAACACTTTTTTTTTTTTTTTTTTAGGATGAGGCTGACTGAGTCCAAAACGGGAAAAGAAAAATGATGTAGTTCACTCAAAACAATAAAGCGCAGTTTCCATCAAAATGAAACACAGTGCCTCGTTAAAATAATCACACCCCTCAAGTGTTTTCACAATTTCTCACAAGCACAAACTCCAATGTGCTTTATTAAGATTTTACATGACAGACACATGGAACAGTTCATTAATACAGTGGAAAACAAAAGCAATCATTTGTCAGGTCTTGTGCAAATGATAAGTGCATTATCCGTTACGTTCGACCCCCTTTACTTTGATAACCTTAAAAACAATCCAATTCCACCTACTGATTTCTGAAGTCCCTCCAAAATATCACATCACACCAGCCATGATCCTGAAACATGGTGATGGCAGTATCATGTTGTGGGACTAAAACAAAAGAGGCTGTTTTTGGGGTCCAGCAGCCCTGGGGACCAAAACACTTATTTTTTATTTTTTTAACTTATGAATGCGTGTTTTGCATTGTACTTCATATGAAGCTCAGAGGCCCATATCAAGTGAATTGTATTCATATTTTGGGATTTCCATGAACATAAAAAAAATACTCAAGTATTTTGAAATTTATAAAGTTACAGTACATTTTTTTGGGGGGGGGGGAACACATTGAACTACTGCTCAGGGGATGTATTAAACCTATTATGCATCAATTCATATTCACTTATGTATTAATGTATTGTAATTTCCATTAGAAGAATGTCTGGATACCAAACTGGCTCTCGCCCAGGCGCCCACATCCTTGTAAATCCACCACCATAGCTTTAGTGTGGACTTATGAACACTGAATAAATAAAAAGTTGAACATTCAAAAACAATGTATCCCTTTCCTTCCATGGCACACTACTTTGTGGCAGTAAAATCCCAATAAAATACAAAGTTTCATCATGCAACAAAACGGTATAGGGGGGGAAAAATGGCTCCAGGTGGCTCAGAAACCTGATCTAGGCTTTTATCTTTTGCATAAAATGCGACCAAAGTTAGCAACATTAAGAGGAAATAATAAAATGTGTTTGTTTTTCAAAGAAATTGGCTCGATGACGAGTAAAAAAAAAAAAAAGAATGACATCAGAGGAGCAGAAACACTCCCGTAACGCTGCTCAGGTGTGAACATACCCTCCCACCAGTAGTTCTCAGCCACGCATTTATAGGTCTCCTCCAGGGAGAGGTGGCGCTGGCCGGGTCGCCGCCTGTGGAAGGTGGAGATGGCCTCTTGCCTCCGATCCTCACCCAGAACCTCCCGATAGTTGATGAAGCCCCTTTCAAACTTCCTGCGGTACAGCAGCCCGTCCATCACCTCAAAGTTAGAGGACCCGCGCCCCGCAGACTCGATCCCGTGCTTGGACGCATAAACAGTGCAGTCGCCGTCCATTTTTTTTTTTTTTTTTTAAAACAAGTTTTCTTCAGTTTTAAATAAGCAACTCTATATAAAGTGTGGTTATCCCACCCAGATTGAGGACGGCTGGGGGAAGGGGGTCCAAAACTTTCCCAAATGACCTGAGACAAAGTCCGCGTGGATGTGATGATAGAGACCCCCTGACACAGCAAAGCGATCAATCCGTCGTGATCTAATAAAAACGAGAGTCAATCAGCGGGAGTTAACAGAACCGTCTCCCATCGTCTCTTAGAAACGGCTGTTTTAGCTCAGATAACGAGGACCTCTCTCTGGATGGTCCTGCTTGTGTTCAAGCTGTCAATGAAAGCATCACTTCCCACTATCCAAACAGTTGTGGCAAGCATACCTTCCCATCAGTAGTTACACTTCCACTTTCTATCTTTCTAGGCTCTTTTCCTGTAAATAACATTAATTTAAAACGTGCGAATTCATATCGTACAGTGGGTTAAATAAATACAGTTAAGTTGGGGAATCGCGCCAACTACACCGAGGCAAGTGATGTAAAGTCCCCACAACGACGTAAACTAAGCAGGCTTCGCCGCCAGTCTCCCACCGACAGCCCGTCTTCCACGTACTTCAAGGGTCGGGAGTGGCCTACGGGGCTGGATGACGGCGGGCAGCCTCACCTCCCGGCGATAACTTGTGATTCCTTCTCGCCAACTCGACTCGGAAGCAACATGATGACGCAGCTATCAGCTAAAGCATCGCCACTTGAAACGACCTAAAAGCGAGGTGGACCCTCTCTCTCTCTCTCCCTCTCGCCGCGAAAGGCTCCGAAATTTCACAAATATCCGCCTTTCGCCCTCAAAAGCCAACTAACAAGCTCCGGTTAGGCCCCCGACATAGTTAACCCCGCTTCTGTAGCCACGAAGGCGCTCTGGTGGGCAAATAATCCAATTTTTCTAACTCGTAACCTTCTGTTTGTTGCTAATCAGCAGACTATCCAAGCCAACTGCTCCCCGCCTTCACACAAAGACCATTAGTAGAAGCTTTAAAGAGACTCCACCACGCGAATTCTGATTGGCTAAGAGAGCTGTCAATCATCTCAGCTCTCTGTCTGTAGCCAGCAAGGTAGGTTGTTCAGTCACGATGCCAATTTCTAAGTGTTTGTTTCACTTGCTGCTAAGTCGTGTAAAACATTATTTTGAACAAAAAATACTGAACATATGAAATCATATAACATGTCGAGTTTTTTTTTTTTTAATGAAACGCCAAGTTCTTTTACTAAGACGCAAACTACTGAATTAACATTAAAATGTTATGTAAGTCTAAAAATATAATTGGATGTTCATTTAAAGGCATTGTCTCTTAATATTCTCAAGGAAAACCAAAAATCTTCAATTTTAATGTCCCATCGAAAGTAGAATGCGTAAATGAAAAATTGATAAATATTTCCAAACTCCTTTTTATTTTATTAGTATTTTTTGGAATAAACCAATAAAAATGTACTCCAAACTTTTGAAGAGGAAAAAAATAATAAAGAGTCATTTTTTCTTCACTTTTCTTTCATTTTTTTACTGACACAAATTTCAAATATATGAGTTAATCAGCAATTTCATTTTGCTGCAGTTACAACAGCAAGCATCTTTAGTATACGTCTCTATCTGCTGATTCCAAAACTCACAATTACTGAGATTTAATGTAGAATGTATCTGAACAACATTTTTCAAGTCTTGCCACAGATTCTTCATTGGATTTACAGTTTAAACCAGATGTTTAAATAGACCAAATAAAAAGACACATTGTTCTTTTGTTACTCACCGTCTCTGGTTAAAAAAACAAACTTCTCTTGTTTTATGTCAGTTACAAATAACAAAATTTTTTTCTATTTGCTAAATTCCACAGTAACGGAGGGAACTGTCAGGGATTTATTTATTAGTGTTTTCAAAATTCAGAAGTTAAGTTTAGTAATGGGTAGCATTGCCTTTGAACTGTATGACTTGGGTCAAACATTTTGGGTCTCCTTGCTGCCACGGTATGTGTCTTCTTATTTTCTGTAAACGTCTGGTTTCAACTGTGGATCTAGACTTTGAGTGGGCCATCATAACACATGAATGTATATGCTTTTAACAAAACCATTGCATTGCAGCTTTGGCTTTGTGTAAAACACATTGAACCAAGACATACAATGTTAAAAACAGAAACATTTAAATCAGTGTATCAACTCCATTGGGCCTCTCGAATTTGATGGAGTTTTCAAAACAGGACATGAAGATACACCTGTGTTATTTTAAAGGCAACTTGTTCCAAAGTTTGGCAGCTACTTTTGAAAAAGTCTGCTCTCCTCTGAGCTTTAACCTAGTTTTTGGTAGAACCAAATGCAACAGAACAGCTTATATATGCTTGGAAAGGAACATTAGGTTTTAGGTTGTCAGAGGTAACAGTTATTTCATTACCAACATTCTGGCAATGTTAGTAATGAAAACAGAAAAAAAAAAGAAGCAGTTGTTGTTAACTGGGTACACTGATTGGGTACACTTTAGTGTACCCTGATTGGTACACTAAAGTGCCACAAATAAATAAAAAAATCCTGCATACTCGATTCCAAATAAAAAACAACTTAAGCATATCATAAAGAAAGATGAAAATGTATCCCTGTTAATGAGTGGGAGTTTTCTTCCTGTATTTTCCTGAATTTAGCTCCTTCTATCTAAACCTGGAAGACCTGGAAACTCTCAGCGCTTGCCACAGATGTACTTGAATACCCCCACATCTCACAATAACATACATGTAAAAATGTATATTAAAAATCTTGCATAAAACACATGAAATATGATTAGACGTTAATAAATGTACTTACATTTTTTGTTTGTATTTCTTCTGTTTTTCACAAATTATTGTACTTGTAACTGGATGTGCAGTATTTTTCTGCACCTCAGCATGGTTGGTGGTTGTGATTAACTTAGAGCTCATGAAGTAACTAGAACTTTATTTTCTTATTTAAAAAAAAAAAAAGCATAACTGAGAGAGAGTATAACTTAATGGCAACTCCTTACTGGGGAATCCACAGTAAAGTTCAGAATTTAATATTCATATTTAGCTGAATTTGTTGGTACAACAGAGAATAGAGTAAAATTACGGTTGTAATCTGTTTTAAGCTTGACGTAAATGTTTGTACATTTGGCACATTTGTTCTCAGTCACTGGGCCCTGAGAACAGCCAGAGACTGAAGAGAAGAATGCCCACAGCGAGATGGGAACAGAGATATAACTCTTAGAGAAAACAGCCAACCACCACAAAGTCTCAAACCAGAGACAGATCTGTGGGTTGGAGCAACTACAATACTCATCTAGTTTTTGGAGTTTTTTTTTTTTAATTAATCACATAGTTCTCATCCAGGATTGACCAGCATTTTTTGTCTTTTTTTCTCTAGGCCAAAGAAGAATGTGGTCTAGAGGCACTGAGGTGTAATTTGACTATCCAACAACTGTTGATGCTTCATTGCAGTGACCTCACTGGCACTGTTTCTACCACTTCCTTTGTTTTAAATGACCCAAGCTTCATCCTTGGATGCTAAGCAACATTGTCTTCTGACGAGATCAAACAATCACCCTCCTATTCTTACTCCGTTTGCCACTAAAGGTTTTATTAAAAATAGCTTTTTTTTAGTTTAACAACTTCCTACAGCATGTTAAAATGAATGTTCTGTCTTTGTCTTCCAATTTCCTAAAGCTAATGCCATTTAAATAATGCATGTAACATTACATCTTTGTTAAATGTTCAGTAATGACTTGTAAACTTTATCTTTATCCAGTTCTTTACTCTTGCAGACACTTCTCATCCTATTCAACCTTACAAAATGTTGAGTTATCTAATTTCTTTCAAAACACATTCATGGTTTAACACTGGTTTTCAATTACAGTGGGAATATTTCCATGTTACATTAAATAAAGTCTAAAACATAATTAGAAAAATATGTAAATCCTTCTGTTGGCAACACTTTACCTGAGAATATGACACCAGAGATAATAGGCATTTAGGTATGTAAAAACCTAAAACAGGAAAAGTTTATTTTGATTAAATGTCAGACTTTAACAAAAAGAAAAGTATATTAAACATGTAAAATCTCATATGGCTACCTTGCATACAAACCATAGCTTGAGTAAATATTAAACTATTAAACCTTTCTCACACTCAGTAATAAGGTAGCTTGGCAACCAAGCATATCAGTTTGTAAGTCCTAAGAAGTTTGTCTTTCTTTTCTTATATTGGAACCTGATTACTTAGTTTGGGTTTTATGGTATTTTCAGATTCATGTTTCAACGACAGAAATAGTTGAAGGTTGCAAAAGTAGCACCCAGCACCTATTACTGGTTCACTGTAGGCCATACTGGTCCTGGTGGGAGTCCTCCTTCGAGAGTTCCTAATCAAGCAAAGATCAATGTGCTTGAAAAGCTTTTTTTTTTTAGTGCCGTGCTTATTAGCTGAATGTTAAACTTAATATGTTTTGATTCATTTAACTTCAAATGTGCAAATACTGCAGCGTTCTACTGAAGGCACCCTTTCAATGACCAACACTGGAGCTCACCATTGCATTATATTCTATGCAACATTGGAAAAACATGAACACGTACAGTTGGAACCAAAAGATTACATAGTTTTTTTTTTCTCTTTGGAAAGAGAGAAAAAAATGTCTGATTTAATTCTTTGAAGTTAAATCAGACCGATCTACTTTTGCTTTAGGTCAATTAGAATTACCAAAATTATTCCCGTTTGCTAAATGTCACAATAAAGAAAGAATATGTTGGGGGATTTATTTTTTGGCATCTTCGAAATACAAAGTCTCTGTCTTTTTATTCAGCGTATATAAACTTCTGGTTTCAACTGGTATGAAATCAAAACCCAACTGGTCAAATCTTTTTTTCTTTCGGGTTTATCTTCCTGGATAAGAGTAAACGGTACATTCTGGGTCAGTCATTGGGTTTTTTTTTTTAAAACTCAGGTTTAGAAGATCAAATGTGCATTTTTTAAAATTAAATGATCCTACATACTTGGATTAGAGTATGCCACTTCTGGTAACTGCACAGTATTTTTAAGCTGTAATCTTGTCCTTATTACACAGCATGTTATTATATTAATCTTGGGTTTTATACTTTTTTCAATTTTTGTATCAACATACATATGTCAAAGCTGCTGTTACACCCACTGTGGTGCAACTTAGCACCACTGAAAGCTAACACAGGTTCTTATAAAGTGTGTTTTAATAAAAGGCATCTATAAATCAGTGTAATTATATTAAATTATTAAAAGATAAATAAGTAATACTCAAACATTTTAAGTAAGACCCGTGGGTAATTAAGACACCTTGAACCAAACTACTTGAAGTCTTTTATTAATAATTTGACATTTTCAATTCAAGATGTTAACTGTTGCTTCAGTTTTCAAAAAGTTAGAGTTAAACTTCAAACTACCAAACCTCAAAGTGCTCTTCTCGTCTTCTTCAAGCACTGCAGCTCAGATTTATCTCGATTTACTATTTTTCTCTCCTCATAACAGCTTGAGAGCGTCATTAGGATAGGGAAATAAAGCATTATCTGTTTAAGATACTAAATACAGTAACAGTAAAAAAAACAACTCTTTGAACAGAATGTCATGCAGTTTTTATCTGGACAAACAACAAAGATGTTGCGGTGTTACAACCACGAGGAGCTTCATATAGTTCTTTTATTCCTGATGACATCACTACACTCCAGGCAGTGAATGCTAATCCTTACATATTCTGTTTTTTACTGGGGTGTTACTGGTCTTGGCCCGTTTGGATTCTGGAGGTTGGCAAACTGGATCAGAGGGGGGAGATGGACGCTCTGGAGAAACACAAAGAGAGGGATTAGCAATGAGAGGATAAACTAAACCGTTGTGCAGTCTTTGGAGGAGATATAAGAATGTTAGTATGAAAAAAAAAAAAAAAAAGAGCCATGCGATTGTGTCACTGATGCTGCATGATCAGCATTGTATGTAGTATAAATGTGGAAGGGGCTGAACAGTGGTGCAGTTGGTAGCACTTTTTGCCTTGCAGCAAGAAGGTCCTGGGTTCGATTCCTCCCACAGTCCAAAAACATGACTGTCAGGTTAATTGTTTCTCTAAATTTTCAGAAGCATTTGGCTGGTTACTTTAAGAAACGAAAGCCTTTTAGATGAAGATCTTAGTTATTTTATCACTATTTAACCATTACAACTCTGGCCCAGTGACACATCACATGAAAAAGAAACAAGTGTTTGTGTTTATATTACCTAGGCTCTAGGAAGCCTCCCATTGGTGTGCATAAAGGTTAAAGGTAACGTTAAGGAGGGTTTGCAGATTCTCAAGACAAAATTTTGAACATTTTTTAAAAGCTGTTATTGAGGATGGCAGACTGAGACAACACTCTTAAACGCTAAGCTGAAAAAGGTGGAGAAACCAACCGTGTTTGGCCTTCTCTGCGGCTGCAGCGTTGCTGAACAGTGAACTGACAGCTGGAGGCCGAGATCCAAGGGGAGTCAAAGACACTCTCCTATAAACAAACAGGGAGACCAGAAATAAAGAGACTATCAAACAACACAAACTCCAAAGCATCAATTCAGAATGTTACTTTGCTGTAACAGACATGGTTCCCATCATTTATTTAGCATGTTGTTAAAGTAGAACAGAAAAGCATTTGCAACAATCGTCTATGAGCCACAGTCAGTGGGGGTCCAACCAGTCCCCCGTACCAGACGGAGCTTTGTTTGCACTGCCAGGACGAAGCACGTGTGAAGTGAAAGAAACATCAAAATGCTGCATGCCAGCTTTCCCTTAATAATTGCTAAGAAGCATCTCTCATTGAAAAGAGAAGGATAATAAAAGAGTTTATGGTGTTCTCCAGCCCTTTTAGAGCTCATAGATTATGAGTTTAGCTCTTGAAACATCAGCAGAAGCAGGCAGTGGAAGCAGTATTTCCCAGCCGTGTGACTCCAGTCAAAACCCCACTTGAATAGTCCCAGCATTTCCATAAATTATCACCGGTGGTCATGTGACAGGACCAGCTGCCCTTTAAGTACCCAGAGCTCTTCAGCTCAATAAAACTTTCAATGCATGGGTGGCAAAAAGTAAACATCATATTAAAATGACTCGACAAAATGTTCCTCCATTTGGTAACTTCCACTTGTTCTACGAAATTTAACTCAAACTTTCAAACTGAGTTTTCATTCTCCTACGTATACTATTCATCTTTTACATGGCAGCTTGATCCACAGATGTTTCATTGCCTTTTAGTGTTTTAAGGTAACTTGTGGAGTTGCTATAGAAACACTTGTTTCTTACTTGAAAGACTCAAATGACTTGAATATTGCACTCAACAGAAGTTTAAAGTCAACATCCAAGTACAGAATCAGCAGGGCCATTTTTGTCTCCTTTAGCTGCCAACAGATAAACAAACACAAGGAATGTATTTAAAATACCAACACCGAACCTGCTATACAGGGATTTTATTGTTTTTCTGATAGTTGAAATAGTTGAAAACTGGCACTCTGTCATGATGTGTAAGAAGACTGAAAATAAAAATCATCTATTATTGCAGCAGCACAATAAAGAAAAGGCCAGTCTTTAATATGAGTAAACTAATTAGAAATTTGAATATACTGATATTATTTTTAATCTAATAACTGTCTTGTAATAGGGTACCAATGCACACGTTCACGTCAGCTAGGGCTAAAACGATTAATTGGACTATTTGTGATTGATTGATTACTGAAATAATCATCAGCTAATTTAGTAGTTTATTAATTGTTAACTGGAGTATAAAAAAAAGAAAAACACATTTAGAGCAGTAATTAATACACATCTGTGAAAACAAATACTTAAAAATTGCATTTAGGATTGAAAAAAAAAAATCCTTCTTTGTTCATAAATCTACCCAGAACTCCTCAGTTGCATAGTTTTAGTTTTGCCAAAAAGTGAAACTGTGCAAATTCTGTGACACAAAACTCCTAGTAAGCATTTTTTGCAATCCAGATATTAATCCAAATATAGTCACCAGATTGGCTCTGCGCTGTATTAATGTTCAGTCAAGCAGAAAGGGCAGTTTTTTATGCGTTGATGTTTGAAGTATTTTTTAGTTGAAGATGCATGCTTTGCTACAAATGATCAAGTGTTCACTAAAGATGCTTTTACTGTATTTTAGACAGTAAAATGTTTATCCGATTTAAATTGAATTGTATTATCTGTTACTTTGAATCTTTAAATGCGTTTCTAATATTGTATAAAGAACTATTAAATAGTTAAATGAAAAATCTGCAGAATGTGTCAATTTTTTAATCAGAATAATTAATGGAATAACAAATTACTAAAATAATTGTTAGTTACAGCCCCAATGCTTACTGTAGAATGAATATAAAAGTAAATAAAAAGTGTTTACCTTGGGGTGGGTCCTTTTGGGGTAGTTGGACCTTTAGGGGTTGTGGGCCCAGCAGTGTTGAGAACCTTTGATGTGGAGGGAGTGAGAGGCGTGAGGCGGGGCTGGTTCCTGGAGGAGCTGGTCGGAGTGAGGGGAGACACGGAGGGCTGGGGAGTCGAGGGAGCGCTCGTGCTTCCAGATGCCGGAGTCTGACTTGCTGAGGGAGTCGAAGGTTTGGGAGTGGCGGGCTTCCCCCAGCCCTCCAGTGTATTAAGGGTGATCCTGCGAGGCTGAGGTGTCGACCTGGGTTTCGGGGTGGTCTTCTTTTCGTCCGCTGGGGTGGGACATGGGGAGTCTTTTTTACCGCTGCTGGTTTGGGATGCCGGATTTGGGGCGGAGCTCGTTGGCTGGGAAACAGGAGAGGAGTTTTTGCTCGCTGATGACTTCTTCCCTTTTTTCTCGACGCCGCTGCTTGGGACAAAGATTTCCAAGACGGGAGGCTCCTTAAGAGGAGTGCCCAGCTCCCCAGGAGAGAAGGACAGGAAGGAGCAGTAGCCGTCTGTTGACGACACGGCCAGGAAGGAACCATCACTAGACCTAAACAGGAAATCGTACAGACATGTCGATGGAATGTAAAACATGAAGAAGACACTGTTTAATTAATCAATGGCTTTACATTCACACTTGGTCTAGTTTTTATTCTACATTTAAGGTGTCCAAATGCATTAATGTGAAGCCGAAAAAGAGACACACCAATCAAATTTATTATCATGTGTTAATCCATTAAAATTTTTGTTTTACATCCATTTTATCTAATGTGTTTATTTAAATAACTTCTAACAGTATAATTACAGAAAGAGCTTTATTTTGACTTGCAGGTTTATGGCTTTTCTCCTTTTTCCTCCTTTCTTTAATCTTTGAAAGTCAGACATGCAGTCATTATTTCAGCATTTCACAGCCAAGTTTTGGTACATTTTCTGAATTTATGCAGTCATAGCGATCACCCAAAGCTCTTTACACTGAAGCCAAATTCACCCAGCTGCGCTAATAAACACACACTACTCTTCCCATTACAGTCTATTGTTAAAATGCAGAAGTTCACCATGACATAGAGCTGGGTGTTCAGCAGTGGTTTAAATATGAAAACTACAAAAGAAACCTACTGTGTTGAAGAAATAAGACAGAAAGGATGGACTGATGGGTTATAAGACAAAATGACAGCAGCATGGAAACACTAGAAGTAGAGAGACAGATGGATCCATAAATCGATGGAAGCATAAAAGGTCAGAAGGAGCAATGGATGGATGGATGGATTGATGTCAGGATAGCTTTGTAGGAAAACAGTTTTGAGATTTTTATGTAAGTTAGAAATAAATGTTTTGGTCCTTTAAGATAAGAAAAATAAAACTGCAGACTTACACAGTGACATTTTTCAGTAAAATTGCAGAAAGAGTGCATGACAACTAAATAAACCTTTAGTGCTTCTTTGTGTGTGTATGCGTGTGTGTGTGTGTGTGTGGGGGTGCGTGTGCGTGTGTAAGTATGATGGGTGATCCATCAAACAGCACAACTGGAAACATCTCAAACTGGTTTGGGAAGAAAACGGCCAAATAAAAAGCTCCTGCAGTGACATCACTAAAAGAATCTCTTTACATCCAAGTATGACTGACAAACATGGAGTTTCTGTGCGCAGAATAAAAATCAGCTCAGTCGGGGCATGTTCCAACTTTTCCTGTCTGACTGAACCAGCAGAAGCCTTCTAGTCACACACCGGCAGACTGTGAAGCATCTAGAAACACACACAAACTCAACCCAACTCAAGCCCAGGCTTACCATGTGAGGTCACTGAGTGTGTGGTAGTGGATGTTGGACACCAGGCCAAAGGGAAGGCTCTGCTGAGTGTCGTACAGGAAGATGGAGTCCTCGGAGGCCACGGCAAACACCATGCGGTACGGCAGCTGGAAGAGGTTGGGCAGAGCCTGGGGAGATCCGTCTGTAAGGCAGAAATGTCAACAAACACGCAGAAGAAGAATGAACACAGAAAATGTTTCTTAACTAATGGTTCTCACCTTCTCCCTTCTTGGTCCTGAGTTCAAAGTAGACCGGACAGCATCGCACAGCCAGGGTGGCTTTAGACGGACAAGGCAGGTGGGCAATCGGCCTGACAGTCGAGAACAAATATGAACATCACTTATAAGATGTTTAATAGCATGAAATGAACAAAACTTAAAACAAGCTTCACCTCTTTAGGCTTTTCCTGGAGAAGATGTAAGTGGTATTTGTGACGTTTTCTCCCACCTCGACACATCCAGCTGTTATTTGAGTAGAAAAGAGCGACAGGGTTAGATACAGAAGGAAGATAGCGACATTGATCACGAGCTGTCTTTGTGAACTCGATTTGAATCTTGAAATCCTCCACTACATAAGGTGAATGTAAAGGGATGCCTCTAGTTTGGTAGTGAACATCGAAAGTGCTTTGTTAGTAATTGTGAAGTAGAAGGAAACTGAAATTACTTTTAAATTTGTTTAACGTGTTTATGTACACAGACAATCTGACTTACCTTGTGGAAATTTGTATGGATAGTGGGCAGAAATGTTAGTTATTTTTTTTTTGCACAAAGCTGACGGAGACAAAGTAAAAGACCTGCTGCTTCAACTGCAGCAAAACTTGATTGTGTAAAATATTGACTCAGGTTTCCAGTTATAAAGCATCCCACATTTTTCTATTTTTTTTCTGCCACTTTGTACTGTTAAGGAATAAACAGGTGGTGGCTCAGGAGAAGCCGAGTAAGGTCATGAACTGGCCCAAAAAAATCTTTAGAGGAAGCCTTCCAGCTTGGAAATAACAAGAAATTTTTAAAATTCACAAAATTTTTTATAAAAAGAATGAACAAAAAAAACCTACTAGACAACTAGCAATTAAAATAAAAACGACACAGAGCTTGTTAGTAAATGTTTCTATGTCAAATGGTCAGAAATGTTTTACCCACTGTCACTGTCTGACAATGTAATTTAATTACAAGTGCCTTACACATGTAATTACATTTTTAAGTTTAATACAATATTTTTCTTCCCTCGATTTGTTTGTTATTCAGCTTTTCTACATTAAAATGAAGAAACCACAAAAATATAGAGACTTTGGTTTGGAAGTTATTTAATCTATAAAACCAATAGGTCATCAAATATTCAACCCCCAGTAAATACAATTAGCAAGGTAAGATTTAATTTGGTGAATGCAGTAAATGTACCTGGAGCAAGGAGGAACGATCCATCTGGTGTAAAAGAAAGACGACGAAAGAAGGACCGCATACTGTCGTCGTGAAACATTCTGTACTGCTTCACCTGCAGAGTGACACCGAGGGGAGATCACAGATGGTTTAATTTAGCAATGTACATTTTCCTTTTCAACACTTTTTCAGACTGGACTCTCAAAGATCTCCAAACATCCAAGTCTTATTTTAATGAGTGATCAACCAAATCGACCAAATTACCATCTGCATATAAAAAAAAAAAAATTCTTTAAAGCAGTTTCTCCAAATGTACAGATAAAATACTTAAGACTTCCAGTGCTATGTTCGGCAAGAGAACAAGAAAAAGTTTTAAAGCCACACACAAAAAAGATGTTTAAACATCAGCTAATTTTCATTTAAGAATTTAACTTAAATGAAATCCTTAAACTTTTAAAAAAGGGAACTTATAAAACACATTTGGTTATTTTTAAACAACTAATTCAAATTCAATCTGAAGTTAAACCATTTTAGTAGAAGAAATGGCATCTCCAAAAGCAGAAATGGGTTTTCATAGCGTTCAGTAAAACCAAACCATTCTGAGTTTGACAAAAAATTTTATTTAACATGCAGAAATTCAAGGATAAAGAATCTAAATCCAATATCAATCCATGAAAAAATTATTTAATTCTGCTTCTCATTCTTTAGCTAACATAAATGGGAATAAAATTTTTCCTGAATCCAATTTTTTTTCTCATACCTGGAAAATGCTAAAAGCTATTTCCACATTTTCCCAGAATTCAATACAAAGTGAAGGAGCCCGATTGATATTTATAGTCAAATTATTTAAAAGAAAGGACAAAAACTCATGACAGAGTGAAAAATGTACATTTTATGACCTGAAACAAAGAGAAGCACAGAAGCTACATTTTACAAACCTCTCCATCAGCAAGAGGCCCAGAGCTCATTTTGCTGATACAGAAGGCCTTCTTCTTTGTGTGAGTGCTGTACACACGCATCACTCTGACACACAAAAAGAAAATAAGAAAGAGTAATCCATTAGTTACATAAAATCAGTCTGGTTGTTACCATATTATTACTGCACACATGTGCATTGAGTTGTCTTAAAAACATTACTTCCTGTTCTACCTGTCACAGCTGAGCGTGGCGACATACTGCCCCTGTGGATCCCAGGTCACCCCCTGCACGTAGCTCTTGTGGTCATTCAACATACACAACTTCTGTCCTGAACACAAAATCAGAAAAAAAAATCATCAATGTGCATCACCGATGTAGCTCGTTTAAATACTTGCACCATAGACAGCTGAGGCTGCACACCTTTGTTGATGTCCCACATAATAGCAGTGTTGTCAACAGATCCAGAAATCATGAAGTTTCCGTCTCGCGTCCAGCAAATATCATACACGTCCTCTAAATGTCCTCTGGGGACAAAACACGAGACAGAAAATGTTATAGTTTCAATAAATAATTTGGGAAAGTTTTGATCAAATACAGTTGGTTTAAATCAAGCTTTGGTACAATTATTAGCATTAATTTGTTATTGGAACAAGGTTTAAAACGTCATCAAACATCATAAATTGAACAAAAAAATAAGGTTCAGTCAATCAACAGATAGGCAGCTTCATCATCATCGGTCTGCGCTGCAGTTTGCACAGCTGGAAGATGTAAATGTGAAGCTGTCCTAGTTAAGCCACTGCAGTGAGTCTTTGAAGCCCGATAAAATTATTACGTAGCAGACATCAAGAAAAATATATTTTTAGAAGACAACAACAAAACCATGAGCCTCTTTATATAGCAGACAAGTCCACTTTCTGTTCTTATGTACCTGAGTGTTTTGACCACAGACCAGCTCTCTTTGTTGAGCTGAGCATCTTCTTCATCCTGAAACACAGTGGCCTGTTCTGGCTCCTTGGAGTCGTTGAGCTTCCACAGAAGAATAGCTGCATCTGCATGCAAGAAAAAACAAGACAAAGACATGTCTCCATTTTAAACGTTTTAATGAAACAAAAGTAGTGACAGAGAAATGAAGAGAGTTTTATTTTGCGGGACTTACCGTCTCCCCCTGAAGCGAGCAGCTCTCCATTAGGGCTAAAGCGAACCACATTGACTGCCTTGCTGTGTCTGGCCAGGTTAGACAAAAACTCCACCGCTGCCTTCCCATCTG
Organism: Girardinus metallicus; assembly: GCA_903067095.1. Taxonomy (NCBI): domain Eukaryota; kingdom Metazoa; phylum Chordata; class Actinopteri; order Cyprinodontiformes; family Poeciliidae; genus Girardinus; species Girardinus metallicus. The sequence goes on along the minus strand of CAEGAE010079139.1, from coordinate 18,481 downwards.
GACCTTGCTCCACCCGCCACAGCTGCGTAAACAATTAGGGGAAATGAGGCGAATTCGTCATGAACATTCACAGCTTTCCACTTTGAAAGCTGATGCAATGTAATGAAATAATTAGGAGTTATAACATAGACGCAGTGTGCCGGACATTACAAGAGACAAGTTTCTTTGGCTTTTGGAGGGTGGAAAGAAGGAAAGCCGTTAGGTAGAGCAGACACAAAGAAGAAAGAAAGAACGACAGTTAGACAAACTCATAAAAATACCTGGAAAATAGTCAAATCCAATGTTAGCTTTTTCAGAATTTTCCAGACTGCAGATGCTATGAGACTAAATGCCACTTTGGCTCAAGTCTCTGGATTTGTAATTATTCAGCAAAATTGCTTAAAACCATCTTCTTTACTTTTTTAGTTCACCCCTGGCAATGGTGTCTCATAACTGTAGAATAGCCACAATATTACTCATTTTCAATATATTTTACTGCCTTTTAACCATGCAGCAGAGACAGATACTCCCACATGCACTCAAAATACCTTTAAATTTTTTTGTTATAGTTGTTGTAATGTCAAAAACTTAAAGGGGTGTGCATACCTTTGGACGGCACAGTGCACCATCAACACATTATCAGGCTGGGCACCATGTTGTACGCATTATAGTGCCCATGATGAGTGGCAGGCATAAGGAAACAGTGTCTTTATTACTGGTACTGTCAGCTTCTGGATGCCACTTAAAATGTCTCTTACCAGTCTTTTAAACAGAAGAGGCTGTGAGCCCTGCTTTTTAATCAAGTATTCAAGTGTAACTTCAGCGGATGTTTCCTCTCCACTCACCCTGACTGTGGTGTCCACTCCAGCTGTGGCCAGTCGATGAAAACGTCCCTCTGTGTTGTGCTGGAAGTCCAGACTGTACACCGGCTCCTTGTTGTGCCAGGCAATCTCACAAGTCACCACCTTCATTTTTAACCCCTTTACAGAGGAAACACATTCAACACCAGCTTATATACGAAAGAGTTTTAATGACTTTGAATCTAGTGCAACTAAATAGCACTTCCACAAACAGCAAAGGTGGACCCTATGTTATAAATTACGCCAAAAATATATATTTTGAAACTGTTACCTGGTACTTCAACCGAGTGCTAGGGTTAGCTCTTAATGTTAGCACCAAACTGAGCGGGTTATCTAGGCATTTCACTCAAAAGCCAGTCGCCACATACATTACCGTGTTTATCTAATGTTATTGGATGCTAAAAAGCATTTTGCGACATAGATAAACTCGACTTTTATCCTCATTAGCTAACTAACTAATATTACTTTTAATAATAAGTGTGTACTTTACCTCCTCTGTCGTCCAGCAGCAAAAATATTAACAATTTCCCGCGTACGTTTCGCTCAAAACTTCCGGCCAAGCACAGGGGACTGATTGGACGAAAGAGTGGAAGGGGCGGAGTTAGTTTGCAGCTTTTGACAACGGGTCCATTCCTTAACAGTGCGCCGGTGGGTGACACGGGTGGGAATGGAGACGAAGAGAGGAAGGTGGAGTTTTAGCGTAAACGGCAGGTTGTTAAGGAGTATACACTCCTAGTGCAACTAGAACACATGTCATCAACTACAACCAGCTTAAGAGAGCAACAGTGTAAATATTAAATTCAGTTTCCTGAGATTATACAAAGTACTTTATTCCATAGTACTTTGTTTAGGTAGCTAAACAACTCCAGCATTGTTATATGTCACATAATCACAGTGAGTCATTTAGCTTTTGGACCTGAAGCATTCCGGATATTGTTTGACTGAGACATCATTTGATATTTTATGTAAACTACGCCGCCCTTATTTTTTTTACCTCGAATGAATAATGGTGCGCACTCTTTTCTTTAATCCATCGTCCATACTGCTGAGCTCCAGGAGAAAATTGGATGTCTTTTTAACAAATAAGTAAATAGAGCCATTTCAGAAAAGTACTTTTGGTCTGTTTCATTTACAATATTGCACTGAACTGTTTACACCTGCTTTGTGATACTCATGTTTGCGTGATATCGTGTGTTTGTGTTATATGCGATACAATATCACGTATTTTTATTCTGTATTGTACCACTTCAGAAGTACTAGTTGGCTTCAACTAGAGGTATTTTTCTAAATGGGAACGATAAGACAAAATATTGTTCCTAAATCTGGAGATTGCTTAACTTCTGATCTTGTTCATACCAGCTGTCAGAGGAAGGAATGAACATTTCAAACAATCGGAACCATAACAAAGAACGCTGAAGAAGGAGGACCTTTGTTTATCTTACTATTATACAATGTATGATTAGGAAGATAAGGAGAATCATTCATGTGTGATGCTTAGCGGTATAATCGCACTACTTAATATCTTAGTAGACGGTCACTTTGACTTTAGACTTGATGAAACACAGCAGACCATTACCAGATGACATGGCTTAACTGTGGGAACTTCCCAGTAAACCAAAAGCAACTTGGATTCTGTACCCGTCTGTCCTTCCTCTGAAATCTTGAAATCCAAAGCCAGGGGTAAGATGCTCTTATTGTCACTGGCTCACAACCCTGTGGGAGGATATTTCTGTTGCTTGTCCACATTTTTCAATCACACTTTGTTCTTCCACTTAACTTTCCATTAATATGGTTATTTGCTGCACTCTATGAAACAGCCAGCTCAATAACCAAAATAACTTTTTTGTGACGATTGCTGGTTTTGTTAAATCTCAGTATTCGCCATGATGTGTGTAGACTATAAAGCGATCTGCCCCTTAATTTTTTGGTATTCAAATGAAGAAAACATTTTCCAAGAACATTGATGTGCGGCTTTCAGTGACTAAGTTCAAGTCGAAATTAATTGAAATGATCTTTTGAAATATACTCCCCCTCTAAATGTAACGAGTCAGAAACATGAGTTTCAATCTTTGAACAGAATTTTTTTTTTTATTTAAATGAATGTGTATGATCCAATATTTGATCTAGTTTTTCTTGCAACTAGAAAAAATAAGTGGCATACAATGACTCTATATACGAGTTTTCCTTTTTGGATAGAATTACTAAAATAAAGAAACTTTACAATATTCTAGTTTGCTGAAATGCACCTGAATACTCCAGAAATTTTTTTTTTTACAATTAATTATGTTTCTAAAATCTCTTTTCTTGCAATAAACGACATTCAGTTTCAGTCCGCCATTGCTCTTAGTTGCAGTTTGAACATAACCAACCATATAAATGGGAAGCTTAAGTTCAATTTGCAATATCCAGAAATGTACTGCAAGGCTTATTGCTAGAACTACACATTATCTGTCCAAACTAGAGTACAAATGATTTACGCAGAACATAGGGTGTATAAAAATAGATTTAACATTACATACATATTTGGAAAAAAAACAAAAAGGAATTAGTGTGACATTTAATTGGGTAAGAAAAACTAAACATGAGATAAAATACTTTAAATAACTCAAATCTTTAGATTGAAATCTAAAAAAACCCTCAATTTATTTAAAAGATGCTAAAATTAAGTAAAAACACTCACAAATCCCTACGACATCTTCAACCTGAGCCTCAGGTGAGTCAGGATTCCTGATTTTGTAAGACTAAGCAGGAGAATCCCGAAGGACTTGTATAATACTGGTAACAACAACGGATGCCCAGATTTTACACAAGCCAGACTATGAACCAGGAAAACAGAAAAAGACGGTGAGAGGTGCAGGACAGAAGGCAGCCTTTCATAATTTTCATTGGAACAAACGTCACATTGATTCTCTTTCAAACACATCTGTAACTGAGATGCACTTAAAACAAGAGACCAAAATATCATAACATGTGATCATTTTAAATAAATAAGCCTCTTTGACTCCCTGAAAATGTTCTTTAGAAGTCCAAAAGTTTCCAATCCATTTTGGAAACTGGTCAGGCTTGGACCTGTTCCAGATCCGAGAGTCAGCAGGAAGACCTTAATTCAGTGGAGATGATTTTCCAAACAGAGCGCAACATTTCAGCCTGGGAATTCGAAGTCTATGCCTGTAAGAACTTGCTCAAGGATCTCATCGATGACGTTGCATTCGAAATTCACCTGCGCCAGGTCCAGCGCCGGCACCCGGGAAACGAGGAGGCGGCCGACGTTCTGACGGAGTTCGATCAAGCTGAAAACGCAGCCAGACAGAGGAATAGAGGTAAAAAAATGAGCCAGAGAGATTAAGATTCCTGTCCTGATGGTATCATAGAAACACATTAGTGATTTTTCTGCAGTCCTACCAACTGGAGGCGTCTGAGTTTGTGCCAGAGGTGGGGGACCCTGCTGAAGATTGAGCATTTTCTCTTTGCTGCTGCATTCTCAACTTGAGCTCCTCACACTGGGCTGCCAAAGTCGACTTCTCCTCCTCCAGAATATCCAGCTGTCGGAAAAAATAGAGAATACACATCAGAAAAACAAAGATGGATAAATGTTCAAATAACATGTCTGAACTATGAAATTAATGTTTCAGTTTTATAAATCAAGTGATTTCAGATCATTTCTGTTCTGACTTGAGCAAAAACACAAATAAATTACAATATTAGGCAACTTCTATTCTGTTCTGTTCTTTCCACTCTTCCCAATTCTATGATCTTGATTTCTAAGTAAACTAAAGTTAACTTTTCATTTGTAAACTTTCATTTGGACCTCAGAGCAACAGTCCAATCCTTTTTGTCCTAACATTAGGTCTGATGTTCCTGAACTGATGTTACTGAACTGAATTACTAGTGTGAACCATAACATGATATGTCTTTATCAATCTACCTCTTATGAAAAATTAACTTTGGATTTTCTGTCATCCATAATCCATCTGGTCAGAAATACTCTCTTAAACTATATCCCACTGTGCATAGTGCATCTCTACAAGTTTCACTTTTTGAATTGAATTACATTACCCTTTGAGTGGTACTCTGGTTTAGGGAGATGTGCTTGTACAGTCTGGTTGTTCATTTTCAAAACGTCACCTTCCTAAAATAATGGCTAAAGTCTCTTGACACTGAACGCTACGTCAGCTCTTTACAGGGAGTTAAAATTATATGCATAATGGAAAGAGAATATTTTGGATGGCATACTGACCTGCAAGCGCAGTTCTTCCTTTTCCCTGTTCCTCTCATCTAGTTCATGGACCAGACGGCTGACTTTAAGCGAAATCTCCTCAATGTCATTTTCCTCATCTTGGCCACAGTTTGGATTGCTCTTGCTCTCGTTAGCTGCCAATAAAGCCTCTTTGTCCCTTATTAAATCATTGATTTTCTGTTTGGCCCTCTCAAAAAGGCCCTTGTAGTCCGTCTGAGTGTCCGTCTGGCAGGCTTGGTGTGAGGACTCCTTTACCTTCGCCTGAGACCGTTCCTGCAGTCGGCTCTGCATGTCCTCCAGCTGAGAGGTGACAAGTTTCAGCTGCTCTTTCAAGGCGTCTCTCTCCTGGGCCGTTTCCTGCATCAGCTCCACGAGCTTATCTTGTTGTTTCTGAACTTCATCGATATTGGGGTACTGCTGAACAGAAGAAGGACCAGCACCTTCATCACTCTCCATATGTGCCACTCCATTGCTCAAGGTTTCCCCTTTGTGGTTCTCAACCCCGTCACTGCGCTCCAGCTTAACTTCTCTTTCAATGGGCAGATCTGAATTTGACCCGTTGCTACTAGCCGTTTCGTAGTTCCCTTCAGTCTGATTCTGACTCTGCTGTTCCGTCTTCACTTCTCTTTCAATGGGCAGATCTGGATTTGAACCGCTCCTAGTAGCCGTTTCGCCGTTCCCTCCAGTCTGATTCTGACTCTGCTGTTCCTTCTTCACTTCAAAAGCGGAGGTCTGGGTGGTGACGCTGGACACTGCTGGAGGTGGGCAGGTTTCGGCAGTGGAAGTTTCTGCTGCGGCCGTCGCCTTGGAGGTCTCGTCTACAGCAGCGTCGTCTGTGCACTCTAGCACCATCGAGATTTGATTTTCACTCTCCTCTTTCTCTTGCTTCACTTTCCTTAAAATACCAATGGGCTGTTTGGGCTTGGGCGTACTTGAAGTTTCCAAGATGACAATGTCATCATCGGTATCATCGGTGTCGCTGCTGTCAATGTGCACGGATACGGGGGCATCAGAGGTGCCCGGCTGGAAACCGTTCACTCTGGGTCGTTTTGGCGTGCTTTGTGGAGTGACAATCTGGCTTCTTTTCCCCCTGCAGAGAAAAAACACCAGAGTCTTCATGACCATTAAATACTGTGATAAACTCAGTGTATTACAAATGTGTTAACAACCCTCTATGTTTTACAAATTTTGCTAATTTCATCTTATTTTGGGGACTTTCTGTTATAGCCCAACACAAAGTAGAGCATAATTGTGAAATTGAAGGAAAACAATAAACAGTTTTAATAAATAAAAACAAAAACATTCTTAAAATGTGACATGCTGAGTTGTACTTCATTAGTTGGACTACAATGTGTTGGTTTAATATGTAAAATCCCAATTAAAAAAAAAATTGGGTTTGTAGTTGTGGATGTCACAAAAATGTGAAAAGAGTGAATTCATTTTCAGGGCATTGCACCCTCGTACCTCAGGGTTGCTGATGCTGGTGAGAGCGAGCAAACGTTGGTGATCACAAGAGGAGAGTCGCTGCTGGGGGGGCTGCTGGCTACAGAGGGTAGAAAACAAGTTCATCTCAATCATCTTTTTTTTAGTTGGTTTGCTTTTTGCTAACCTACAGAAGAAATCATGTCCTTACCAGCTTGAGAAATGTTCGAGGACCTCCGCAGGGCGGATTCAGGCCTGTCTGTTCCTCTGTGCACCAAGTTACTCACTGGGTAATTAGCTGACTGCAGAGAGAACGTTACAACATTTTTAAAATCAATTTTCTGGGACTACATTTTTTGGTGAAATTAATGACGGTTTTGAATCTCTGACAGCAGGGAACCTAATATTAAGTTCTGACTTGAAAATACATTTTCCAAAAGAACAAAGCAAAATTCTGTTTGACACAAATTTCTCATATCGGGAATTAAACATGAAGAAATCATGGCAATTCTTTTACAACATTTCTTGCACAAAAACATGTTTTTTAGTTGTTTGCGACATGTTGGCTTCATGTATGTAAATCATTGGCTTTCCGCTTTTCTGTTTGTATAGGATTTTGGGATGAACCGATAAATGGTGAGCAGAAACTAAAGATACGAACTGTGCTTTCTACATTCTGCTTCATAGTGAAGAAATTTGTCCGCTTTGCATTCAGGCTGCAAAAGGGCGGGAGAGAGCAAGACTTCCAGTAAATAACATGAGTTTTTTTTTTTTCCTTCTGAATACTGAACCTAACAGAAGCTCATCCATGTGTATTGCAATGCAATTCTCTTATATCAATTCAAAAATAATAATAAAAATACTTCAGTTTATCCAAATGCTAAGGCTGAGTTTTAAGCATAAATTGTAAAACTTTACCAGATTCTAAATTTGCTTAAAAGATTTGGAATTAACAGAAATTTTGCCGGGCGCATTTTCACACCTTTCGCTTTATGGTGACAACTGCACTGAGCCTAGGAGGATTTTCAAAGATATCAGAGGAATATTAATTTAAAAACTAATAGTTTTAAGTGGATTTCTTAGCCTTTTGACAAAATGACATCACTCCAATGAGCTCAGGCTGAAGTGTTTATAAGGAAAGCTGATATTCAGCCATTCTGATTAGATTAGATTAGAGAAGCAGAATGATTGTTTTGTTTTTTTAAAAGATGGTGAGTCCTGAAATCTTTCTTCTTTTATTAATTATACAACTTTGTATCAAAAGGGCTTCAGAGTCAAGGCTGCACCTGAATTAATTTATGGAGTCATCGAGAACTTCAAGGAAAGAGGTTCAGCTGCTTTGAAGAAAAAAATTGGGCATCTAAGATGGTCATCAAGTGTCTTCCTTAAGCTCTGCACAGCACATGTTCAGGAGCAGCCGGCAGCTGTGTGAGACTTTCCCCTCAGACACGGTTTTAGATACCTAGCCTGGTGTCCAGCAGGACAGCAAGAAAAACGTCAACGATAAAAATACGTTCTGCAGAATTTCAAACATTTGGACGTCTCTTGACTCCTTGGAACATCTGGACTGTCTAAAGAACAAAAGATGAGCACCATCATGACCCGTGTATCATGAGACCATTTGTGCATGATTGTTGCCTCTGGTCCAAAGAGTGCATACTTGCATTTCTTTTCCAAAACACATGCCCATGAATATAAACTGGAACCACAACATTCAGGCAACTTTTCCCAGGAATTCAGGAGCAACTTTGATCAAGAAAAAGGCTTTTAAGAGAACAAGTGTTGAACATCAAAATTTCAAGGAGTAAAACAAATTTTGGTTCATGACCAACAAAGTACTCAGATCTTAGTCACGCTGAGAACATCTGGTCAATTTCCAATAATTGGCTAAACAAAATAATGTCAGAAAATCTTGGCCATGGTAAAACAAAAATGAGTGACCATAAGTGAGGATTTATGCCAGGGGGATTGCTGAAATCTTGAAAACAACATGTGAACAGAGTAAATGCTGAAACTTTGCAGACTTTAAGCGTTTTCCCCCTCCATTTTTTTGAAAAGCATTAAATATTTATTACTGGCACCAAATAAATTTTTATCTGAACTGGCTCTCCTTGTGTCAGCCTTGGAATGCTGGCAATCTCAATTTCTCCTGCATGTTATGTAAACAAGACGTTCTGCTCCCACTAACCGGCTCCCTTTCCCGCCTGACATGTGCGGACCAGAATCAGAGCTCTGCCGAGGCCGGCTGAAACGCTTCCCTCAGCACCCTGTTCCCACACGTATGAGTGTTGTCTGCAAGTTGCTTTTTTTGTGCAAAGGTATTTTTTTGTTTTGGTAATCTCACACTGTGTCCTGTTAGGGACACATTATGTGATATGATTTTTTTCCCTCCTCTTTCATAGTGTTCCTTTTTTTCCTCTCATCAAATGAAAGGGCAGCGCCTCCCATGGCTGCAGCCTCAGACACCTGTCCACCCATGTCTTATGTTTGTTTTCTGTTCTTCTGGACGGGCTGTACTGAAATGTCAATTTCCCCACTGGGGGACTAATAAATTTAATATATCCATTTAATATATATTTAATATGTCTCAGTTGAGACTTTTGTTCATGAACAAATATAAGTGAAAAACTACATTTCTGTCAGTGTTAAAACCACGAGTATAAAACGTCACTTATGTCTGTCCCTCAACTTCTTAAATGCAGAAGTTTCATGCAAAATCTGGTCGTATGAAGACACAAAGTGCTAAGAAACCAACTTTCTTTATAAATCCGGTCTTTTCAGCACTTAAACAGTGCAGAACTCAAGCAATCTCAGGTTTTGTGGGATGTTTAAAATTGAATGGAAACACAAGAGTAGAACATCTAAACTCACAGAATGCTTCAAATGAATAGAGTCAAAATTACAAACAATAACTTAAGCGTATTTAATTACGCACCACTTGGTGAAGCTGCCGGGTAAGATTATTGTGCTGCCGTTTAAAAGCTTTGGCCTGTCTATCCAAGGTGTCCAAATCCAAATACTGCTCTTCTTCATCCTAGGAGAGAATAGGAATAAATAGTAATCACTGCTAAACTGGTGAAAAAATATTTTATTTAAAGAAGATAAGCTTCTTACCTGTTCAACTTTCTGTCCTTGTTTCTTTTTGTTCTCCCTCTCTCTGTTACAAATAAGACGTTGAAGAAAAAAATAAACTCATGCTGCTAGTGTTAAACATGTTCACATTATGGATGATATTATGAACAGACAAGGGAGAAACAATGTACACTCACTTTCAGTTCTAGGGTTTTCATGCATCAGGACATAATAAAAGTAATCTGGTCTTTAGCTGCTTCCAAAAATCTCAAAAACAGGCCTCGTTATTGGCAGGCCTGTTTTTGGGCTGTGAGTTTCGGGCCATTATCATGCTGCAAACCCAGCCATAAACCATCTTTAGTCTTCCTACTGATGGGCAGAGATGTTGAAGTCTAACTGATTTAGAGTGTGGCTAAGTGTCTTTTATACAGGGAAGGAGTTCAAACAGGTGCAATTAATACAAGTAATGAGCGGAAGCTGGGATGGGTTCTTGAGAGACAGAATCATTTCTGATATAAAAATCACACAATGAGTTTCTGAATTTTTTTTTAAGATGCTGTCTCTTGCACTTGAGGTGGACCTATGATGACAATTACAGACCTCTCCATTCTTTGAAAATAAGACTGGATAAACCTGTTGCATATCAAATATTTATTTTCCTCACTGAAAACTCTTGAGGTTTTGCAGCATAATGTTCAAACTATATTTACTGACTGTTGTTTGTAGGTCTTCCGGTATGACGGCTGATCATCATCAGAATCCTCAGGCTCTTCTTCTACCTTGCAGCTCCTACACGGTAAACATACGGAGAGTGTTTAGATTAGAGTTTAAGTTGATAAAAATAATTGCTGAAACTCGTTGTTGAATTTAATTTTCACATAAATGTAACTAGGATACCTGACAAACAAACGGTATTAGAGAATAATTCCAAACAGGCAGGTGTTACCGATCGGCTATCATTCCATGCCTTCGTTGCCAAATTATCCTAAGCGAATGCCGCTGCCTACACTATGCTTTAGCACAGGAAAAACCTGGATATTGATAAAATCAAATTCTGATTTTTTCCAGGCATTTTAAGACTGAGTATTTTCATCAGGAGTGCTTGATTATAGTAGTAAATAGGAAAAAAAACAAACGCAGAAGAGTTTAGATTATTTAGTTTATTTCTATGTTTTCATTTAAAATGGTCCAAAAAAGCTCTGTTACCTGAACTGTGGATCAGGGTTTAACGAGCAGTACCACTTATCCGGAAGCTTGCTGACATCGATCCCATCTGGGAGTTTACGCCACTGCAAACAGCCATCGCACTGCACCCAGTTCTGATCCGGTCGCTTCCTAAAGAGTCACATTGGTTAAACTAATACAAATTACAATATTTCACATCTCTCTCTTGACTGTGTACCAACATGGTATCTTCCACTGGCACGGTGCTGTGTGGGTCTTCTTTGGTCTTTCTGTAACGGATCTCGTTCCAGTACTCCTCCAGTTTAGTCCCCAAACTGTTAATGGTTTTTCTGTTCAAATCCAAAAAATAAACCCACGTATTTTTGAGAATTCAAGAATACCAAATAAATTGGCAGCAGTTTATGACAATCCTAAGTGCATCATTGACAAAATTACCTGTACTTATCGGTCTCGTTGAAGCTCTGCTTGTTGTGGGTAGGATCCAGAAAGTTACATTCGATGACCCCAATGACTCCAACACCTTTATTGTTGGCCTGTTGAACGAAAGGATTTAGAAGATTCAAACACAGTTTAACCCAGATATTTACATATGCTGCGTAAACAGACACATGGCCTTTTTTTACTTATCGTCTGACAATAAATTAGATTTCTTGATTTTAATCACTACTAGAAAAATGTTTTCAACTTCAAATCCAGATGTTTGCGCATTTCGTTTGGGTTTGGAAGCTTTGCCTTTGAACTGTGACTTTGGTCTGATGTTTTGGATTTTTTGTAACAAGCAACAGTAACTTTCTGGAGTTTTGGCCCATTCCTCTTGACAGAACTGCTGTTAGTGAGTCGGGGTTGTAGGTCATTTCCCTTGGACAAGTCTTGTCAGATCTGCTCAGATTTTCTATAGGACTGAGACCAAGGCTTTGTGACGTCCGTGCTTAAACATTGACTTTGTTGTCCTTCAGGCTTAGGATCACTGTCCATTTGGAAGACCTTGAATCCATGTTTTTTTTTCCTCATGATGCAATGCACTTTGTCAAGTACATCATTCCCTTCTACAGCATCATGTTACAGAGTTGGCAACATGATGCTGCACCTTCGTACTTGACTGTTGGGATGGTAGTTTGAGAGGTTCCCCTTTTACTTCTAAATTTAACAACAATCCTAATGAGCAAAGATTTAAAGTTTTGTTTCATCAGACCATATGACAGATCTCCAAAATTAAAACTCTTTGGTTGTTAATATATGCATTAAAACAAGTTCTTCTCTGCTCATAGAAACCCACAATCTTCCTGAATAATAAGATGGCTGATCATTCCCATGACAGTTTACACTTGCATATATTGTTCAAACAAAGGAATATGACACTTAAACTTCTGGAAAATAGAGCAACCAGGCTTGTGGAGGTCCTTATAACTTCTCATTTGATGTCACAGCATCATAGGGCAGTTGGATGGCAAGAGTCTTTAAAATTCTCTCACTTTTTCTTGGAAACTGGCAAATAAAACATTTTTTTAATCCTGACTGACCTAAACAAAGAAAAGTTCAGTTTTGGTTTTCAATGAAATGAAGGTTATAAACAAAACCCACCTTAAGTTGGCAACCCACACGTTCATACGCTTTGATGAGCCTGTTCTTGTGATACATCATGATACCATACTGGTCTTTACTTTTGGTGTTGTACCCAAAAATAATAGGTATGCGTTTGTCCTAGAGTGACAAGAAAAGGGAGAAAAATAAATAAAACATTCAGAAATCATAAGAAAAAAATAACACTTCTAAACTCCTGTCAAATCTCTATTAAAGAAATACCAGAAAATTGGGCTTGTAGTGGTCCTTTCTGATGTAGGCCAGGCTCTTAGCGATGAGCTGAGACTTCACCTTTTGACCCCGTACCATGACCTGCATGCGTGGCTTCAGGTATAGAATGCTACAGTACGCCTACAACACAGGGACACAAAATGAATCAAAGAGGTAATTATCAGGACAAAAGGAAAGAAACAGCAAGAAGCCACTAGTGAACACCAAGAACTTGGGTAAGTTGCTTATATGACAGCAGTCAACGTTTTACGTTAAGAACACAAAAAACATTAGTGTTAAAAAAAAAGAGCATTTCATGAAAATAAAATTGATGCCCTGCCCTTTACCACTTCTTACCCGCAGTGAAAACACACTCTCAGGAACATAAGATGTACTCCTGTTCGAAGGCTGAGATGGATCGCTTAATTCTTCGTAAACCTCTGAGGGAATGCGGATGTCATATCGATCCATGTCAAAATCAAACTCTGTTGATCCGGAAGATGTCCTAAAAAATAAGACAATGGTGAAATGAATGAAAATAGTTACTCATTACAAATGAGATACAGGCAATCCAAGAGCTGAGCTCAAGTGAAATAATACACAACCCCCCGCGAAACCAAGTAAAAGAAGTGAATTCTTCATTGAAATACTGCTCTTCTGTCTTCTGTTCAGTGACAGTCACTGTTGATCACTAAGTGACACTGTGGCTTCATTCAACGCAATGCCCGAAATGTTGCACACAAATATATTTTTTGAACTGAATATCAACCATGTTCTGATTTGGGAACTGTGTTTGTATTTGAAGAATTGAATGGATTTGACAACATGCATAAGGACTAAAACAGTTCAGTGAAGACATATAACCCAACGTGTGTTTATTCATGAGCTCCCAAAGTACATGCAATCCTGCACTCTGCTCAGAACCACTTAATGTATGATGCGAAAGATAAAAAAGTGAATTTTAGATGGGGGTTTCTGATTGAGTGATTACCAGGGAATTGTTATCTGAAAGGAGCACTTAGTTACAAGTGTGGTGATCTCATTAAAAATTACAGATGAACATTCATGTGGAGCACATGCAGGAACCAACAAACCATCACATGAAGCTCTACAGGTTGGTGGTTGTGTGTGTGTGCGTGTGTGTGTGTGTGTGTGGTCTACAAACAGACCTGCGGAGATTCCAGATGATGATCCGGCTGCCTGTCTTAGCTGAGGACAAGGTTGAAGTGATGGCATCGATCTCAGCGAGAAGTTCCTCATGAGACTTAAAAAGGGAATATTCCAGGATGTCCCTCAGACTGGCTTCTTGTTCTTCTTTTACGGAGAGTAAAGCCACAGTTAAGGAAAACTGATGACAAAACATTCCTCAAAACATTTAGGGGAACAACGTTTAAAATGTTCACTGATCACATTTGTGCTCCTTGGTTAAAGGATATTTCTATTTGATTTCTTATTTTCAAAAGAAATTATAGGAACAATTATTTGCTTGGCTCCAATCTTTTCCAGGTAGGTTTGAGAAAGCATCCCAATGCATGATATGCTCTTTGACTTGGAGAAGACAATCGCATCTTTGCCGAGACGCATGGATCCGGACTTGAAGCCGTTACCATAGATACCAATGGGCTCCAGTCCATTTAGTGCTATCTTGTCGCTGTACCCAAAGCTGAAATAAAGAAATACAAAAGCTGAATGAATGGTGAATACCATCATATTTTAATTATAATATACTCTCAAAGCAATGCATTAAGGTGGTTTAACTTCTTAAATTAAAAAAAAAAAAAAATCCTAATTCTGTATTACATACAAGGTTCCTGTACATCAAGACATGTGTATTTTCCATGATTTGAGTGGATTTTCTTTAGCCCCTCTCAAATCGTCTTTTCTTTCCATGACCAAATACTCTGTAATTGAATTGTTAATAGCTTGGGGCAAAGAAGCTTGAAAATGGAACATTGCTTGAAAACAGAGTAAAGAAAGATGCCAAAACCCTGGAGATACGTTGCACAAAATGATTATATATTAAAATAGAACGTATAAAAATAAATGGTGATTTTTAATGTTTTCGAAAGCCAACAGAAACATCTGTGGAATTTGTACCTAAGCATTTTGTGCATAGTTTCATGGTCGAGGCCGTTTCCGTTATCCATGAAGCTGAGGCACACCTCTCCTTTAACCATAGTTTTATCAATCCAGAACTGCTTGGCACTAACATCTGGGTCATAGGCGTTGTCTGTCAAGAAACAGAAACATCAGAAAGCGAAAACCTTATTTAAAGTAGAATAAATATGACAGGAGCAATGGATCTCATTTGGGGAAGGATTTTAAACTATATTCCCACAAAACAAAATAAATTACAACTCCCAACTATCCATAGGAGTTTTCTTAACAAGGTACACAGGATATCATGAATGACTGCTACTACCACTGTCTGGTTTTATACTCCTGGGTACTCAAAGCTGGAGCCAGAGTTAATTACAGTCACCTTTTAATAACGAAATCTGTTTAATTGGCAGCTCTACCAGTTTGAACATGATTTGTGTTTAACTTGTGTTGTTACCAGCTGCCACAACAATTCAAGAACACTGAAAAACGAGTTACAATATCTTATCTAGATCATCTACAATTTTGAAGGGTCTGTCCGTATCTAGCACCCTATGGACTCCACTCTGTGCCGAGGAAGGAGGAACATGAACTCCAGCAACATGAACATAAATGCAGAATCTGATTCTGCGAAAACAAAACTGTGAATTTTGTTTTTGCCCCCCCGTTTCATATTTTAACCATGTAATTCTTCACTTCTTCTAAATTATAGCCTATGATGAGTTACCATCAGCGCTAGTTGGTTATAGTAAACAGTGTTATGCAGTCCTAATTGCATTTTAACACCTTCTTAGAGAAGAAAATCCAATCAAAATATTTTAATGAAATTAAAACAAATTTTAGGGGGCTTAGGAACGTTTCAAATTGCCGGATGAAAAGGTGTTTCAATCAGACGCTCTAAGCGACGTGCAAACAGGATGAAACTGTTAGTCAGAAGGGGGTTGTTTAATAATCTTAATTATGGGCTGTGGCTGCAATATGGGCCTTATTTTGATAAATGAGAAAATTCAAGTATGCATGGGGTAAAATGTTTGCAGGTAGTTACTGTTTTGTTTACACAGATAACAAATGATCTATAAAAAAAAAAAAAAAAAAATCACTGCAAACAGAAAACACTCGTGATAATCAGACGATCCGAATGACTCACCTATGAGTTCAGCGATAGCGCTGAAGGGCCAGGTGTGGCTGGTGGAGTTGGTGTGCAGAAACTTTGGCGAAAGCTGAAAGTGAAACAAACATCTGAGCAAACGTTTCTTTTATCATCAAGATCATGACAATCTATTGAGCTGGATTTTATTATGTTACATAAAAGGTTTTTTTTTTTTTTTCTTTTTAAACCAGATCATTCGACATCGCTATGCACACACTGGATATAAATATTAGAGAAATTGTCACTATTTTTAATCGCAGGTTGAAACTGAATGTTGGAAAAATTGATTTGAGTCTGAGAACATAAAATCTGGAACTGACAAAAAAATTCTAACTATTAAAAAGTCTAGGAAGAAAAACTGAATATTTTTTTTTTTTTCAAACTGATAGAAATTCTTTCAATTCTTATTTTGAGCCTTTGTTTTTTTTTCCAATTGCAACTACAGAATTGGACATTCAGTTTCAACTAGTTTTTCCAAATTATACAATAGAAATCATCCTCTTTGCTCCATACATATAAAATCTGAATTGATGGTACTTAAATATTTAGCTATTGCTCATCATAGTGCAAGCAGGTTTTTGTAATATGCACACTGCAAACCACGATATTGTGCAGCCTTACTGTGCACCATTTGAAACAAATATTCAATCGTATTTGTTTTATCATTTCAAATCTTATCAACTGAGAGCGCCTGCTCCACTATGGGTGATGAGCATAACCATATTATTAGGCTACAGAGACTAAAACCATTTTCTTCTATTAATCAAATCAGAAAAATTCAACAATTCGATTTTATCATACTGTGCAGGCTTAGTACATTATACCTGTAAAGAATAACTTGGAGATTTAGTCAAATATTATGATTTGATAAAGCAAATGTATAAAAGTGAAAATAAAAATTTGTATTCTGTGGCTCTCGACTAAATATTTAAACTAATGGCATTACAACACATCAAAATGACTCTATAGCTCCATGAACAAAAATGCATTTAAAATAAACAGTCATACTTTGGGTTTGAATGAGTAAAACTGCAAATATCAGATGTAGTAACAAAGATGGATGGACATGTATGGATTAAAGGAAAGCTAGATGGATTTAAAGACCGATGGATAGATGGATGGTTCAGATATTAACGAAGAGAAAGATGCATAGGAGGATGAACTCAGTGATGGAGAGCTGGAGGGAAATGTTAGACACTAACAGGGAATCTCTTTTCACACATACCCAGACCTAGAAAATACCTAAAGTCATGTGTAGAAACCACGTTGCGTAGATAAATGCAAAACAATCTGTAACATTTCCAGAATAATGTAAATTTAGCAGCATAGTGGTGACCCCGTGTTCCCTTCGGCCCCAATTAGCGGTTATCATTGTGCAGTTTTAAAGAAACAAGAGGAGACATATCTGGAAACTGAAACTCAGCGCTCTCCGTATCATAACGCGGTCACATCAACATTTCTTAACAGCCTAAAATATTTCCGATGCAGACAAAACATTTGTCTACATTTAACGTTTTTAAACAGAGATTCCACATTAGTAACCAACTAGCCACAAACGTTACCAGGCAGGACACTACACTGAACACAGCAAGCTCAATCGTTAATATATTGGCATAAATCATATTCCTGCGCACACGCAAGGAGTGTAATGTCATTATGTACAATGTCTTTGAAACCAAACATTAAAAATGTGATGCAAAGTTCGATAAACAAGGAGATAAAGTCTGCTCACCGTACTCAGAGGCACGCCGCGGTCTGTTTGTGCCGCCATCTTTGCAGGAACAGGCGACTATGGGCGGGGCTTAGCCTCGCTACTTCATGACATTAGCAGTTCCGGTAGAAAAATAAATAGCTAAGCAAATACATTGCAACTGTTGAATGGGTGAATGAATATATTGTCTGTGTTGTTAACTTCCATCTATCCATCCATTTTCTAACACCCTTGTCCCTAGTGGGGTCGGGAGGGCTGCTGGTGCCGATCTCCAGCCACGTTCCGGGCGAGAGGCGGGGTTCACCCTGGACAGGTCGGTAGTCTGTCGCAGGGCAACACTACCCTGCGACAGGTAGGGTAGTGTTGCCCTACAGACAGGACAAACAACCATGCACACACACTCACGCCTAGAGAACTGCGGTAAAGCTAGCCGCCTCTTCGAAAAGCCAGCCCGCACAAGATATTCACGTGCGCGACAGCTCAAGATATTATGGTACCCCTCTTTATGTGCTGCTTTCACAATAAAAGCGCGCATCCGGTCCATGTTTAATCTACTGGAAATAGATTTACAACGGCTTCGAGTTTTAGACTTTGTATTTATACTGAAAAACTCCGTTTTTCCAGTGACTTCCATCACATCTGGTTGACAGAGAGACACCTCTAGAACACAACCAGAAACTGTCAACAAAATCTGATGTGTCATTTCAAAATAAAAGCCTATTAAAAAAGCACTTTTTTACCCTAAGTTGCCGTGCTCATTGCTGAAAAACTCTCTGTTTCCAGTGACTTCCATCACATCTGGTTGACAGAGGGACACCTCTAGAACACAACCAGAAAATGTCATCAAGATCTGATGTCACTTCAAAATAAAAGCCGATTAAAATAATGCGATTTTACATTTGTAGTAAAAATAACTCGAAAATGTAGTGAAGATATGACTCACTCGCACTTTTCTAAACATATACATTAATAAA